>QJPP01004396.1:0-89147 GCA_003996215.1 Jaltomata sinuosa
ACATACAGAGGTACCATTTCACTTGAGACCTTCATGCATCATATCATTCATTGTTTGAGGCTCCACCCTTGTTTGTTGTTTGCTGATTGTACGCTCCGGTAGTATGGGATGCTGGAGGGTTTGTTTTCACTTGTTTGTGTTCCTCGGTTGTATGGGCGGCCGGGGGACTGTAGGTAGACTTTTGCTATTTACTTACGAAATTGTTCTCTATTATGGATAAGTATGAGATTGGTTACTGCTAGACTGTTAGTTTCTGGATTTGAGATTGATATGATTAGTTGGGTTTGATTCATGTCTCTGAGCATGCCTATTATTACTCTTTCTCTCTTCTTCTTACACTTGAGGTTACCGGTATACCGTCCATTTCATAAACTTATTTTGTATACACTGTTGTTGCAAGGACCCCAGGTGCGTTATTTCTTACTTTCACCTGTGCCTATGGTGTGTATATTCTGCTTACTAGCCTCACATGTGGTTCTGTTGATTTCCCCTCTGGGCTAGTTCCTGTGTACCTTTCGTTGATTTCTGTGACTGCTTGCTTCTATTCTGTCTGTTACTACGCTTTTATCTTATATATGCCCAGTCGGCCTATGATACCTACTGGGTACCTTATGCTTCGCATTTGGTGCTCACCCCTACCCCCCTGCATCTTTGGGTGCAGATCCTAGCGTGGGCCATCGCCGTTAGATCACTGTGATTCATGCTTGGAGATCTGTTGGGGACTACTTCAGACTGAGGGTGAGCTCTTGGCGATCAGAGCTTAGCTTTAGTTTATCTTTTGCTTCATGTACTCTATTACCATTCAGAGACATCTGTATATATAGTTTTTGTTTATTTGCACTCCATGTATGTAGTTTGGCTCTGTACTATGATACCAGGTCTTGGGGTTTAGTTTAGTTTCCACATATGTATATATTTATATTCCTTTTATCTGTTCTCTTCGTCTTGTTCCCTTATTTGTTAGATAGTAGCCCATTGCTAACTGTTCTGGGCTACGGGGATTGGTTCACCTACCGGGGGTTGTAGGTGCCATCATGACCGAGAAATTGGGTCGTGACACTCAAAGACCACCAACGAATATCACAATTCAATAAAACAGCCCGGTCCACTCATGGAACCAATAATAGTCAATGCAATGCAACAATATCAATGCAATGATGCTGTAAAATAAACCCGTACCACGCATGGTACCCGAGCCAACCGTTAGTATTCTGTACCAGGCGTGGTACCTGAGCAAACCATTTGGTATACCCATACCAGGCATGGTACCCATGCCAACCGTTAGTATACCTGTACCAGGCAAGGTACCGAGCCAACCGAATGTCAACAATCCACAGTCAAATAATGAACAAACAACTTGTAAACAAACAAGCAACATACCGTTCAATTCACAGACTGTAAAACAGGACCCTTAGACATTCTACACAATTCCTCTAAGCAATGCAATTCATACAAACACTTAGTAAGAGTACAAAATATACAATATTCACAGGAATCGTCAGCCATCACCTACCTCGAAATGATCCAAGATCTACTCAACCCGAGCTTTCCCATGTCCTAGATTCCTTTCTCGTTCTTGGTCTAAAACAATATACAAGTACTCAAATTAACAAACAAGGCCTGCACATTACCCGGATTACACCAAATCCCAGACCTCCCGGCCACCAATGATCATCCTACCCTTTTTCCCGGGATTCCCGCAATTAATTTCCTTAGTTCTATCATTTTCACCGATAAAAATAGAGAATTTAACAACATACGATCATAATACCTTACTTTTAATAATACCCAAGAACTTTCATGCCTAGAGGCCCTCTTCTTCCCCAAATTCTACCATACCTAGGTTATTCCAACCTTTACCCAAGTTCCCTCCTAGAAATTCTACCGCGTAGGAATAGTAGTAGGAAATTTGGGGAGTAGAATCCTTACCTATAGGACAAAAAAATAGTGGAAAACTGGTAGAAATCGCCCAAAATCGCCCCTTTCTTCTCCCAAAACATTTCAAGAAAAACTAAACTATTTTGGGGAAGTTTCTGCATTAAATCCCATTACGCTCCGCTATAGAGGTCCACTCCGCTATGGAGGTACCGCCGTAGTGGAGTCATTCGCTATGGCAGAGGCTGACCGATGTTGACTTCCGCTGTAGCGGTAATTGTTTTGCTACAGCGGAGGTCGCTATGGCGGAGTGTCAACCGCTATAGCAGTTTACACAGGACAAAAGGTCATAAAACCTCCAAAACTAGTCCATTTTACAACACACTTATTTTTCTGACGTCCCAGAACAATCCCTTCACGTCAACCTCGATTTCGGGAGTTCTACTTACCCGAATTTGATTCCAAAAAGTCTCCCGGACTCCTTTATATGTTAGCTACGAGAAAAACTAGCTCACCACAACAAATCTAACCCAATCCTTACCCAGATTTTCCTAGACTCCACCTCGCTCCAAATCTGACCGAGGCTAGCCTAGCCTAGAATTTCAAACTCCCAAACCCGGAGTTTTCTAACTCTAAAACTTGGCACGATTGGACTACCCGTAACGACGGACCCGGTCGTTATAAGAGATACCAATTTACCCATCGTTCATCCTTGAATGATCAAATCCAAGTTTACGGAAATAAAAGAAAGAAAGTGTAGTACCTGAATCCTCAAATAAATGAGGGTACTTGTCCCGCATGTCCTTTTTGGTTTCCCAAGTGGCTTCTTTAACTGGACGATGCTTCCACTGAACCTTTACCATATCAATCACCTTTGTCCTCAACCTCCGAACATCCTGAGCAAGAATCAAGACTTGTTCCTCTTTATAGCGAAGATCTTTATTGAAAAGTACCTCATCCCACCTGATGATGTAGTCCCCATCCCCATGGTATCGCTTAAGCATGGATATATGGAATACCGGATGGACACCCAACAAACTGGGTGGTAGTGCTAACTTGTAAGCCACTGGCCCCATAATCTCAAGAACTTCAAACAGACTGATGAACCGAGGGCTAAGATTTCCCTTCTTACCAAACCACATAACTCGCTTCATTGGTGACACTTTTAACAATACCTGTTCACCAACCTGAAATTCCATGTCCCGGACCTTGCGATCTGCATACTCCTTCTGCCTGCTTTGGGCAGCCAGCAATTTGACCTGAATGCCTCTTACCTTTTCCTGTGCTTCCTTTACCAATTCCACTCCCAAAGGCTTTAAATTACCTTCCTTAAACCACCCAACCAGTCATCTGTAGCTCCTCCCATACAACGCCTCGAATGGTGCCATGTCAATACTAGAGTGATAGTTATTATTGTATGAGAACTCACACAATGGTAGAAACTAGTTCCAATGACCCTCGAAGTCCATCACACATTCTCTCAGCATGTCCTCCAATACCTGGATCATCCTCTACGATTGACCATCAGTCTGAGGATGGAAGGCTTTGATAAATGTGAGTTGTGTACATAACTATTCATGCAGCTTGCCCCAAAATTTAGAGGTGAACTGCGTACCCCTGTCTGGAATGATGGACAGTGGCACCCCATGCAATCTCACAATCTCATTCATGTAGATCTTAGCCAATTGCTGCAAATTGTAATCTACCCTGATTGGAATAAAATGATCAGACTTGGTCAGCCTATCAACAATGACCCAAATTGAGTCATACTTCCCCAATGTCTTGGGAAGACCCACCACGAAGTCCATGGCTATCCTTTCCCACTTTCGCTCTGGAATTGGCATTCTCTGGAGTAGTCCTGTAGGTCTCTGATGCTCATACTTTACCTTCTGAAAGTTCTGACATTTGGACACAAAGTCAACTATGTCACTTTTCCTTCCGAGCCACCAGTAACGCTACCTTAAGTTCCTGTACATTTTGATCACACCTAAATGAATTGAGTATCGCGAACCATGGGCTTCCGCCAAGATTTTCTGAATTATATCATCAACTCGAGGAACACAAATCCTCTCTCTGAAATTTAGTACTCCACCAGAGTCTAACATGACGTCCCTGGATTCCCCGGATATTACCTTACCTCGAAGCTTACTAAGTTTTGGATCCTGAAACTGTTTGGCCTTTATTTCTTCTATCAAGGTGACTTTGACCTTAATGCTGGCCAACAACCCACCCAGTTCTGAAACACCCAAGTGTATGAACTTGGCCTCCAAAGCCCGAATTTCTCTTGCTAGTTGTCGTTTGGACACCCCCATACAAGCCAAACTACCCATGCTAACTGTTTTCTGGCTCAATGCGTCTGCCACCACATTAGCCTTACCCGGATGGTACTGAATAGTCACATCATAGTCCTTCAATAACTCCATCCACCTTCTCTACCTCAAATTCAAATCCTTCTGAGTGACGACATGCTGCAGACTGCGATGATCAGTGAACACTTCAAACTTGACACCATAGAGATAGTGTCTCCAAATCTTGAGTGCAAAGACCATTGCTGCCAATTCTAAGTCATGAGTAGGATAGTTCCCCTCATGCACCTTCAACTGCTTAGATGCATAGGATATCACATTCCTATCCTGCATCACACAACACCCAAACTAGAATGTGAAGCATCACAGTAAACAATAAAGTCTTTACCTTCAACCGGTAAGGACAATACAAGAGCCGTGGTCAGAAACGTCTTGTGCTTTTGGAAGCTCTCCTCGCACTTGTCGAACCACACGAATGGTACATCTTTATGTGTTAGCCTGGTCAGGTGAGTAGCAATAGACGCAAAATCCTTAACAAACCTCCAGTATTACCCTGTGAGCCAAATAAAACTCCTCACCTTCGATCACAGAGCTAGGCCTGGCCCAACTCCTGACTGCATCAATCTTCTGGGGATCCACCATCACCCTCTATTCTGACACTACATGCCCCAAGAATGCAACTAAAGTCAATCAAAACTCACACTTAGTGAACTTCGCATAAAGCTTCTTGCGTCTCAAGATGTCCAACACAATACGAAGATGATTAGTATGCTCCTCCCTATTCTTGGAGTAGATCAAAATATCATCGATAAACACAATCACAAAGGAATACAAATACGACTTAAATTCCCCATTTATCAAACTTATGAATGTTGTTGGTGCATTGGTCAAACAAAAACAACATTACTAGGAACTCGTAATGCCCATACTGAGTCCAAAAAGTAGTCTTAGGAATGTCCTCAGGCCTAATCCTCAATTGATGGTACCCCAACGTCAAATAGATTTTTGAAAACACCGATGCACCCTAAAGTTGGTCAAACAAATCATCAATGAGGGGTAGAGAATACTTATTCCGGATGGTCACATTGTTCAACTGCCTATAATCTATGCATATCAGCATACTACCATCCTTTTTCTTTACAAACAAAATAGGAGCACCCCAAGGCGACACACTGGAATGGATAAATCCCTTATTTAGGAGTTACTGTAGCTGAGTCTTAAGTTCCCTTAACTCTGCCAGAGCCATACGATATGGAGGAATAGAAATGGGATGAGTTCCTGGTCCAGATCAATACAGAAGTCGATATCCCTGTCCGGAGGCATACCAGGCAAATCCGCTGGAAATACCTCTAGAAACTCAGAAACCACCGGAACTGACTCAATAGATGGGGTCTCCACACTATCATCCCGGAGATGAGCCAAAAAGGTTGGACACCCTCTCCCCAAGAGCTTTCTAGCCCAAATGAACGATATGACCTTAACTGGCTTAGGCTTTTACATACCTTCCAACTCTAGTCTATCCTTACCCGGAATCTCTAGAGCCACAGTCTTGGTGTTACAGTTCAACACAGCATAATAAGGGGACAGCTAGGTCATGCCCAAGATAATATACAAATCATCCATATCCATAATTACCAAGTCTACCCAAGTATGCAACCCCACAATCATAATAGAACCATCACGATAAACATGACTCACAATCACAGACTCTCCAACCGGGGTAGAAACATGGATAGGGGAATCAAGGATATCACAAATAATTCCAGACGCAACGCAAAACTTACAGATACATAAGAATATATAGAACCTGGGTCAAATAATACCAAAGTCATTTTATCACAAACAAGAATGGTACATGTGATCACCGCATCTGATGCTTCCACCTCAGTTCTCCCTGGAAATGCATAGCAATAAGCCCGATCATCAATCCGGGCAACTTCCTGGGCCGGCTGCGCTGCACCCCTGCCCGCGCTGCCATTCCCTCTGTCACCTTGGCCAACCTGAAAGTTTCCTCGCCCACCCTGTGGATGACCTCTAGCATTACCACCTCTACCTGTCGAGACCACTACTCTAGACTGTTGCTGACCCTGATTACCTATCTGCCTGAGTGGGCACTCCCTCTTAAAGAGGCCCAGATCACCACAATGGAAGCAACCACAGTCAAGTGTAGGCCTGCTAGCTGATGTATAAGACGCTCCCTGGCCTCTAGGAGCTGAAGACTGATTATGAGCTCCCTGACGACCACTTGTACCAGCTGGAAGAGCTGACTGAATAGGACAGACTAAGTATACCTGCTGATTATGACCCCTGGAATATGAACCACCACAATTTCCCTTATTCCGGGGCTTCTTGGCTAATGCCTTAGCCT
This sequence comes from Jaltomata sinuosa, assembly GCA_003996215.1. Classification (NCBI taxonomy): domain Eukaryota; kingdom Viridiplantae; phylum Streptophyta; class Magnoliopsida; order Solanales; family Solanaceae; genus Jaltomata; species Jaltomata sinuosa. The sequence goes on from QJPP01004396.1 coordinate 6,550, forward strand.
GCCTGACTCCCTCAAGTTTCTTCACATAATCCACCACATCATTAAAGCCCTTCCCTTAAGAATTCATATGCACTGACTGTACCTGTAGCTCAGTATTCAAACCTTTCACAAAAAACCAGACCTGTTCCTCTTCGGAACCCAACATCTGTATGGCAAAACAAGACAAGGTGTGGAACTTAGCCTCGTAAGCAGAGACTAACATGCTACCCTACTCCAAGTTCAAGAACTCATCCTTCTTACGGTCCCTGAAAGTATGGGGTACTTACTTCTCTAAAAACATAGCGTGGAACTGTTCCCAAGTCATTGAGGGTAGAACAGAAGATCGGCACTCTATATTAGACCTCCACCACTTCTTGGCATCACCCTGCAGCTGAAATGTGACAAAATCAACCCCATGCTGACGTACAATACCCAACTTGTGCAACCTCTCATAGCAATCCAAGATGAACTCGTAAGCATCCTCCCTATCAGTACCCTGAAATGTAGGAGGTTTAGTCTTGAGAAACTTGGTCAGCATCTCATGCTCATTCCCTGTCATCACTGGGCCTAGCATTGCCCTGAAGAAGTCATTAGTGCCTAAAGCTGCATCCATCCTACGCGCTGTAGTAACCGATGGCTGAGTATCCGAGGCCTGATTCGCAAAAGCCGTAGGTATGGATCTAGTACTAACCAATCCACTCAAAATATTCCAAGCCTGCGAAAAGGCTTCTGGTGTCATAGTAGGGAGGCCTTTACCCCCAACCGGTGCCGCCTCCTCCTGCACCTCACCATATTCAGCCACAACTTCTACATCATTGGCAACATGTTCCAGAGGTGGGGGACGGGTCGCTTCACGCTCTCCAGTAGCTGCTCGAGCTCCACCCCTGGCGGGTGCGGCTCTACCTCGTCCTCTGCCCCTTCCCCTGCCTCTACCACAGACAGTCGGGCCCGCTGTTGGTATCGCTGCTCTAGATCCGTTGTTCCTTGTGTTACCATCTGCGGACAGCAGATTGAATGAGATTAGATACCAATTTGTATCACTAGATACCAATTGGAATCAAGTTATAGCACGAAGGAAAGAAGGAAGAGATATTTTTCCTAAAGCCCCATAGCTTCTCAAAGAAAAGTACGGACGTCTTCACACCGTTCCGCAAGACTCTACTAGACCTATTTTGTATGACGAGATCAATGAACCTACGGCTATGATACTATCTTTGTCACGACCCAGACCATCATGAGTGGCACCCACCCAACTCCCGGATGAGTGAACCAGTAGAGTTCAACCCTTATCCTAGACTAACAGCCTAAAACCAATAAACAGAAAATAAACTAGCAATTCAAATAATGCGAAAGGCCTTTCATTGAAATAAAACTTGCGGAAATTCCCCTAGAATCTGGAAGTCATCGTACCAAACACTAACAATACTAGAGTATGAGGATGAAACCCCAAAACTTAAAACAATAAAGAGATAGTCTAAGCCCGAAACAATTGGGCTACAACTCAAAGATAAACACCAAGGCGGCTTGGTCGAATAGCTCACCCTTGATATCTTGAATAGTCTGGCTTACAAGTGAGGTCGTGTGTCAACTGACGGGAGATTTCCTGTAATCACAAGAAAAACAAGCAAGTGCAGTATTAGTACACAACCACCATGTACTGGTAGGATCATCAACCAGTTCCAAATAAAATAGTATATAATCAGTACAACAAATCAAGTATAAGTACGAAAAACATGCAACAAGTCAATTGGCTCCCCTAGACTACAAGTCTCTACCTAGCTTGTTCCCGCATGAAATCCACCTCTTATAACTCTAAACAACAACCACAGAATCAATAAATCATCCTTTTTGTCTAGGCCGAACCCACCCCGGGATTCCTTCTAAACAATACCTAAGTGTTAAACAGACAATCCGGCCAAATCCAAGACCGAATCAACAGATATAACAGGATTCCTGGTCACTCAAGGACCATCAACGAATATCACAATTCAATAAAACAACCCAGTTCACTCACGGAACCAATAACAGTCAATGCAATGCAACAATATTAATGCAATGATGCAGTAAAATAAACTCGTACCAGGCATGGTACCCGAGCCAACCGTTAGTATTCCGTACCAAGCATGGTACCCGAGCCAACCATTTGGTATACTCGTACCAAGCGTGGTACCCGTGCCAACCGTTAGTATAACCATACCAGGCGTGGTACCCGAGCTAACCGAATGTCAACAATCTACAGTCAAATAATGAACAAACAACTTGTAAACCAACAAGCAACACACCGTTCAATTCACAGAATGTAAAATAGGACCCTTATACATTCTACACAATTCCTCTAAGCCATGCAATTCATACAAACACTTAGATAAGAGTACAAAATATACAACATCCACAGGAATCGTACGCCATCACCTACCTAAAAATGATCCAAGCTCTACTCAACCCGAGCTTTCCCGTGTTCTGAATTCCTTTCTCATTCTTGGTCTAAAACAATATACAAGTACTCAAATTAACAAACAAGGCCTGCACATTACCCGGATTACACCAAATCCCAGACCCCTTGACACCCATGATCATCCTACCCTTTTTCCCCGGCTTCCCACCATTAATTTCCCTAGTTCTATCATTTTCATGGATAAAAATAAAGAATTTAACAACATATACCTTACTTTTAACAATACCCAAGAACTTGCATGCCTAGAATCCCCCTTTTTCCCTGGATTCTACCATCCCTAGGTTATTCCAACCTTTCCCCAAGTTCGCTCCAAGAAATTCTACCATGTAGGAAAAGTAGTACAAAGTTTGGGGAGTAGAATCCTTACCTTTAGGACGCAAAAATAATGGAAAGATGGTAGAAATCTCCCAAAATTGCCCCCTTCTTCTCCCAAAAATGTTTCATGAAAAACTGAACTATTTTGGGAAAGTTTCTACATTAAATCCCATCACGCTCTGCTATAGCGGTACCGCCATAGCGGAGTCATCCACTATAGCAGTACCGCCATAGCGGAGTCATCCGCTATGGCGGAGGCTGACCGACGTTGACTTCCACTGTAGCGATAATTCTTCGCTACAACAAAGGTTGCTATGGCAGAATGTAAACCACTATAGAGGTTGACACGGGACAAAAAGTCTTAAAACCTCCAAAACTAGTCCATTTTACAACACACTTATTTTCCGACGTCCCGGAATAATCCCTTCACGTCAACCTCAATTTCGGGAGTTCTACTTACCCAAATCTAATTCTGAAAAGTCCCCCAGACTCCTTTATACATTAGCTACGAGAGAAACTAGTTTAGCACAAGACATCCAACCCAATCCTTACCCAGATTTCCCTAGACTCCACCTCGCTCCAAATCTGACCGAGGCTAGCCTAGCCCAGAATTTCAAACTCCCAAACCCGGAGTTTTCTAACTCTAAAACTTGGCACGATTGGACTACTCGTAATGACGGACCCGATCGTTACATTCACAGTCTCTATAATGGGACAACCTTAACTATAAATTATATATTAATCTCCATATGTGTCCTACTTAAATATACTACAGGTGACATAAATTATGCCATAACTGTAGAGGGTATGTGAATCTGTCATGACCCAAAATCGAGTCATGATGATGCTTAAAAAAAAACCCTAGTAAGCAAGCCAACCCAAGAATATGATAAAACGACTAAGCATCAAAATAAAGGGAAGCGAAAGAAAAACATAAAAGACAGAGGCCACCAGTATAGATACATATCGATAGTACTAAATATACAAGAATGACACTAAAGTGACCAAGAAGATGAACATATATAAGAACCAATCTTGGACCAAGAAACATACAATTACTTAGATAAGAGTACACAAACATACAAAGTATACAGGAACCAATAACCATCACCTACCTCGAAATGATCCAAATCTCTACTCAACCCGAGCTTTCCTATTCTCATAAATTCTTGCTTGTTCTTGGTCTAAAACAATATACAAGTACTAATTCAATAAACATGGCCTATACATTACCCTGATTACACCAAATCCCAAACCCCAGGCCAACCATGATCATCTCACCCTTTTTCCTGGGCTTTTCCACCATTAATTCTCCTAGTTCTACTATTTTTCATGGATATAATTAGAGAATTAAAGTCACATGATCATAATACAGTACTTTTAACCATACCCAAGGACTTCCACACCTAGAATCCCTCTCCTTTCCCGGATTCTACCATCACTAAGTTATTTCCAACCTTTCCCCAAGTCTACCCCTAGAAATTCAATAGCGTAGGGAAAGTAGTACGGATCTTGGGGAGTAGAAACCATACCTTAGGGAAGAAAAACAATGCAAAATGAAGTAAAATTGCCTGGAATTGCCCAAGCCCTTCTCCCAAATGTCTTTTTGAAAACTGAATGTTTTGGGGAATGTTTCTGCATTAAACTCCATCAAGCCTGCTATAGCAGTCTACTTCTCTATAGCAGTACTACCATAGCAGAGTCATCTACTATGGTGGAGGCTGACCGTCGTTGACTTCCGCTGTAGCGGTATTTTCTCCGCTATAGCGGAGATCGCTATGGAAGAATGTCAACTACCATAGAGGTTGACATGGAACAAAACATCATAAAGTCCCCAAAATTGGTTCATTTTACAACACACTTATTTTCCCGACATCCTGTCACAACCCCTTTACGTCAACCTCAATTTTGGGAGTTCTACTTACATGAATTTGATTCCGAAAAGTCCCTCGGACTCCCTTATGTCTTGGATAAATGGAAAAATATCTCAAGTAAATACACCCTTCCCAATCCTTACCCATATTGCCCTAGACCATACCTCACTCCTAAACCAGTCGAGACTAGCCTAGCCCAGAATTTTCAACTCCCAAACCCGGAAGTTTTCTAACCTGAAATTTGGCACAAAATATTTACCCATAACGATGAACCCAGTTGTTACACAAATGAGCATGAAATGGAACTTAAGCATGTTAACTAGTGACCCATAGAAGAAAAAAGGGTTTAATTTATGATCATGTGAGCCTTATAGGCGTATGACGTACGAACAAGTGAACTATAGGGACATGTAATATATGTGCAGATGAGCTATGAAGAGCTATGGCATATGAGCACGTAAAATATAAGGTAGCATGTATATCAGTAAACTACAAGATTGTTGCATGCAAACAAATAAACTATGAGATAAAAGTTATCATGCAATCTTATAAGCGAGGGCGATACAAAATTACTTAAAACTTGAGCTCTTAGTATGTTAAAGAATATAACATATGAGTTAGTTAACGTTGACATATGAGTAACTGATCTATAAATCTTGAACATATAAACCTATAAACATATAACTTCTGCATAAACAAATGTATGACATATGAGCAAATGAACTTTGGCACTTAAACATATGAACTATAAAACATATATAAGGGTGTGACATGTAGGAAAGTAATCTATAATATAATCTATTGATAATGATATTTGATACATAAAATTAATGAGAATAAGATTTATGACACAAATCAACTTATAATACCCCTGACATCTGAACAAATAATCTCTGATGTTCTAGCTTATAACATATGGATAAATGTTTTGTAAATGAGTAACATATGGACAAATAATCTATGAAACATATAACATATAAACTAATATTTTATGAAACATATAGCATATACGAATGTCTTTTGTGAAATATGCAACATATAACCATATGATCTATGTAACATGTACCTTATGGATAGATTATCTATGATACAATTAACATATAAAAAATTAATCCCTAAGGGACACATGACATGTATCTACGGAGCTATGGAGTCAAGTGGCATATGAACAATTAAACCATAAAATATGCGGCACATATAATTCTTTAAGCAAGTAATCTATAACATATTCACATATGAACTATTTTAACTTAATCATGTGGATAATTGATGCCTTTGTAAATAGTAGGACATTTAATAACATCATCAAATCATATTCTAAGTGTGAGCATATTGCTACTAGTTACGGATTATACAAGGGGTACTTCTATCCATACTTCTCTATTTCACTTCAATATCTCTATAATTGAGCTATCATTTAGCCCATAAAATCTTCTAATATTGTCTCGACCGATTCTTTATATGTGGCTATTGAGTGATACTTCACTTAGCTCAATATCTTATAATCTTGTATATTCTGATGAACAAATGAACAAGTGATTATTATAATAGGTAAATTCTCATATATTGAGTACTTATGAAGTCATCGTGCGACTTCTAGAAATTAGCTACCTTAGGAAAAACAGCTGAAGACCATCCATACTGGGTTGAATTTCTCTAACATCATGATAAATAAAGTTTATTCGACCCCTTCTTTCATAATCGCCTAGGAGTGATAAGCTATGATAAACGTATATCTAGTGTGAGAGGCAATCAAGTTATCCCTTCCTTAGGGTAGAAATCAAATTGAACTTCACCGGTCTCTAATATGTAATCAATTGGGCTTTGAGGGCATCTGTCAGATGAATATAAACATGTGTAATCAAATGAAAAAAATGATACTTACACCTTATAACATTTGTAGTCAACTACAAGTAATTTGAGCGCATTCATACATGTTTTGTCTCCCTTCTTCTTTACCAATATATGTGCTTTCCTGGGTACTATACTAGATCAATGTATCCTTTATAGGAAGGATATTTCAACTGCTCTATTAACTTTCCTCGCTTTGTAGTAAGGGTATCAAAACTTAGGTCAATAGTATTATCACTTTTCATAATATGAATGCTACAAACAACTTAGGACTATATAACCATTTCTCTATAGCATCTTCAATCCTTCACAAGAGTCGTACTCTGAATGGGATCTTTTTTTCTATGAACATACTTATTCTATGTTATTCAACTAATATTCTACTATGTTTCAAGTGTAACATCTGCTTTTCTTTAAACAATTAACTAGTATATGCCTTTTGCCTCTCGGGATCCTATGATAGATCTTTGCTTATGTCTATCCTCTTAACATTAATTGATCCTAACCCTTGGTCGTGTACTAATCCTTTTTTACCTGAACATCAATCATAGTGGGGCACATCTATGCATATATTCTTATAATATAACTAAAATGCTTATCCCTGAGCTTTCTAGCCATAAAAGAACTCATATAGGTCACATCTTGTTTATGCTAATCAAATGGAGGTATTCTATGGAAATAGTCCATGTAATAACCTGGGATAATGTGTGGTAAGGAATCTTGACCCTGTTGGCCAGCTAGGGCCATCTCTAGTAACACTGGTGTGGCACCTCTACTTAACAATCCAAACTACTATCATATTTTTAACTTCAAAAAAGACAAAGTTGATTCGACCATTTCCACTCTAACATATACATAACCATGAAGGTTTGGACAACATCAACAAAAGAGTGCTAACGGTCCTTCTTAGGACTTAATTCTATAAGCAAGGAATTAAAAATAGAGCTTTCAGCCGGAAAAGCCAAATGTATTCTCCTGCCAAACTTTATTAGGAGATGTCATTCACAGTCTCTGTAATGGGACAACCCTTAACTATATAATTATATATTAATCTCCCCATGTGTCCTACTTAAATATACTATAGGTGACATAAATTATGCCATAACTGTAGAGGGTACATGAATCTTCCATGACCCAAAATTGGGTCGTGATGATGCTTACCAAAACCCTCTATTAGGCAAGGCAACCCAAGAATACGATAGCATGACTAAGCATCTATATAAAGGGAAGCGAAAGAAAAACATAAAAGACAGAGGCCACCAGTATAGATACATATCGATAGTACAAAATATACAAGAACGGAACTAAAGTAACCAAGAAGACGAACATATATAAGAACCAATCTTGGACCTGGTGTTACCGATACAATAGCATCTAAAGTATGGAATAAAGCTATACAACATATACTGCCTATCAAAAATGCAAAATATAGACAGAAGGGTAGATGGAAAGCAGTAAAAGTCTCCAAATACCAGGAGCTCACCATGATCCAAACAACAGCTGGTCACGAATGAGAGAGGATGAACACTGAGGGTAGCTCGTACTAGGTGCTATATCAGAAAAAGATGCAGAGTGTAGTATGAGTACCAAAAGATGGGGTACTTAGTAGGCATCATAGGCTGACCAAGATCAAAAATAAAATATACAATATAAGTTACAGGAAAGTAAGCGAACTACAGGGATCCACTTAAATCTAGTTATCAATTAAAAAGAGTAATAATTTAACAAATGGTGAAGATAATAATAGTGAGGAAATCAGGCAGTTAAGGCAGAATCAATCAACATACAATGCAATGCACCATGAGATAGATGTGGTGTAGTATGTGGCTGATGCAACATGAGTCTGGAACCGCAACATCGGATGAATGGTAAGTAAGTATGAGTCAAGAATCCCAGCAACAGACATACAATAAGTAAATATGGGTTTGGAATCCCAGTATTGGACATGAAATGAGTAAAAGTACCCTCCACAGAACTTAAATTATTAAAAAGGAAGGCATTTTAGCTTTTGCGTCCAAAATCTATAGTAGTAGTAAAAATACTTTTAAGAGATTGAAATGCATAGTAACAGGGAAAAATCTCTTTTTAACTCTGAAACCAACCATTCTTTCTTAGAAAAACAAGTTATGTGCCATGTTCATGAAGGCATCAATGAATATATGCAACACAACACTCAAGTAAACATTAAAGTATGCACCAAAGATAGAGCAAGGACGCCCTCTAAACAAGGCACTTCCCTAGAACTCCGTCAAGTCCAAAGCTATGATCGGGCCCGTAGTTACACAATAACGATAAATAAGGACAGGGAACAGAACTATAATATGAAAAGAAACCAAGGAACCTACTCTAGCTCTAAAACTCCTTAAATTACTCTAGAGATTCTAGTCTAATCACGGCAAAGCTACAAGTTCCTAAGCTAAGGGTAAGCAAGAATGAACCCACTCTACGGTCCCAAAAATGGAAAATTTAAGCAAAAAATAGGATTTAAGCTTAGTTCTAACCTAAAACCTACCTAAAATCTAAATAAGCTAGATCTAAGAGAAAGAAACTGTAGCCTACCTCGAGGCTGAACTGCAAGCACAAACCGTCAATCATGTGCCTTCCCCTTCTAGATTGCCTCAGAATGCTGCCACACTAATATAAACGCGATCTATACATCAAGACGTGAAAAATGACACTTCATGTTGCTATATGAAATTTCACGCCAGAAGTTGGTTCCAAAATGACCCTCGGGGCCTGCATAACAAAATGGAAAATAAAATTTATAAATATTCTCCCAATAAAGTATGGGGTACATGCCCCAAATTCGGGCAGAAATGAACGTAAATTTAGACCTCAAATGGACCAAACCCAACACTAAAACTTAAAGAGGAATCATTCAATTAGAATCAATTTTAAGGAAAGAAACGCTAAAATAATCCTAGGATAAGAACTAGAATAAATAGGGGAAGAGAATTGCCACAAGAGGATACAAAATAATGAGAATTGGTGATTTTCCACCTTAGTAGAGCTCTAACAATGGGGAAAATTTACACTACTAAAAATAGCTCAAAAAGAGACAGACAGAAAAGCGACGGACAACATCGCTCCAAAAAAGTGATGGCAAAAGCGACGCTGTCTGTCACTTTTCTCTTTTTTTTTAATTTATATTTATTTTTTTCAAAGGCAATGGATAACGTCACTTTTGCCATCATTTTTTTCGTGGATTTTTACGTCAATATTATTTACATAAAATTTATATTTATTTTTTAATAAAAGCGATGGACGGCATCACAATTATTAAAAAAATAATAAATAATTTTAAAATAATGACATTGTCTGTCATTTTTTATTTTTTTTATTTATTAATATATAAATAGCAATACTATCATAAAATTAATATAAAATTTAATTTTTTTTATAATTGCGACAGAAAACGTGGTTTTTGTTCATCGCTTTTTGGTCAATATATGGTCAAACTTTAAATGAAAAAAGTGTCGGATAAAAATGACATTTTCCGTCACTTTTTCTAATTGAACAGACCGAGATCGAGTAATTTCTTCCATTTTCTCTTCTCTCTCTTTCTTACAATCTCTCCAACAATTTCTCCTCCTCCGCCAGCCTGTTGCCGCTGCCGCCATTGTTAAAGTCTGCCGCCGCTGTCGCCTTCCTCCTCCTCCTCCTCCAGCCTATTTCCGCCACCGCCATTGTTGAATAGTCAACATTAGGTTAGTTTTTTATTTTTAATCTTAAATTAATCATAGTCTTGGTTGAATATTATTATTGTTAGGTTGAATATTGTTAGTTTTTAGGTTCAATATTGTTAGTTTGGGGTTGAATTATATTGTTAATTTTCTTGAAATTCTTGAATGTTAGAGTTAATTTATTAAATGTTAGTGTTAAATTTCTTGAATGTTAGGGTTAGAGTTTCTTGAATGTTAGTGAAAAATTGATATGTGAACTTTAGTTTAGGTGTTTTTGTATGAACCTTAATTAGTTTATGCTTTGTTGAATATTGTTAGTCTTGGATTGATTATTGTTAGTTTTGGGTTGAATAATATTGTTAGTTTTCTTGAAATTCATGAATGTTAGGGTTAGAGTTTCTTGAATGTTAGTGAAAAATTGATATGTAAACTTTAGTTTAGGTGTTTAGGATACGAATCTTAATTAGTTTAGTGTAACATCCCAGAAATTCTAAGCTAAGATCCGAACCGTTCTTCATATATGGTTAGATCCGAACCGATGAATTCTCTATGAATATAAATATTAATATCAATTCATAAGTTTTGGAGGTGTATTAGATATGAATTAAAGTCATAAAGAACCTCTAGCTCAAAGTTAAGTTGAAAGTCTTTCTATCGATTTAGTTTTCATGTAAGTTCTAACTAGGGTCAACTTCAAATGATCACTTATCCTAGAATATGAAGATTTCGGTGCCCTAGTACCCACCAAATTAAATGTATTTGAATCTTCTTTTCAATGCCACCGACCTCTCATTAATTTGATCCTGGAGTGAAAAGGTATGGGCATTTTAGTGAAGCACTATCATGCTATCAAAAATCCGATGGGCGTGGGAATTCTGATGGCCATCCCTGATGCCCATTGGAGCCACGACGGCCCATGGTGTCTAGGCGTGGGAACCATACAACAAGCTTATTTAACCCCTGTGAGGTCGACGGTTGGGTTCGACGGCCCGTGGGCCACCTGACTGCCCGGGGGAAGAATCGTCCAATGAGTTTTCTATATTTTTTTCAGCAGTTTAGTTAGGGGTAGTTTGGTCTTTTCCTTACCTCAGGCCTTGACCCACATCTTTTAAACACACAAAATGGGTTATTTCTCAGAAGAACATCGATCTATCTCAGAGAAAAGCTCTCAAGATTCTAAGGAAGGACACCTAGGGTTTCAAGCAAGAAAGAGCATAGAATCTCAAGCAACAAAGTCTCTCAAAGGGTTTTCCTTCAGATTTCTTCTCCAAGTTTTCATCCCCCAGTTCCATCCCTAGAAATTCTTCAGTAATTAAGTATGTGAGTATTCAATAAGGACCTCCTTTCACCCTCATGCCCAAAGTTCAACTTTCAGTTATTATTTCTACAAATCTATGATTCTAGGGTTCATACCCAACTATACATGTTTTACAAAATTGAACTCTTTGTGACTTAATATATTCCCGTACATGTTTTAAGAGATATTGCATGAATTTTTACAGATATTTTCTTAAAATCCCTGGAATTTAGATAAAATAGACTTAGCCTGGATTTACAGTATCTTCTGCATGAGTTAGCTTTCTTTTCAAGAACATAGCATGAAATTGTAGTATTTTCACATGAATTAACTTTATTCAAAATTTAGCCTAATCTACTAGCACTCAGTTTTAAAGCATGAAATAAGTCAGTTTTCAGCCTACAACTTCTTAGAAAAATAAAATGCTTTTAGTCTTAGCATTATGTTTCATTCTCAGAAAGTCATTATTTTGAGCTATCAAGTATATATATATATATTAGTTGCATTCATTGCTTGTATATTCAGTTGGGAGTAGTCTTAGCACCGAGCGGACGAAGGGATGAAGGCTCAATTGTCAGTTTAGGTTGAGACCTTTTGTAGAGGTTCCTATGTCCCACAACTATGGCGCCACCATAGGCTATAAATGGGTCACCCATCAGATTAGGACTGACACCCTTGTCCCTTGTGGACATAAGTTTAGTGGATCCACGTCAGAAAATATTTGTACCTTTGTCAAGGTATGAACGCCTTCCCAGCCAGGGTTACAGGTTGGCCCTATAGTTAGCTTAGCTTGGAGTATGTCGGTTAATAGTAACTCTCACAGTTCAGATTAATTATTGCATGACCTTGTATTCAGTTATTAAGTTCAGTTTAGTATTATACAGTTGCATGTTTATATACTTGGTCATTGCATCAGCTTATATCTTTTCATATTGCATTCAGTACAATATATCAGTATTTTCAGCATGTTCAGTAGAAAAAACTCCCCTAGTGATTTACTTTAAACATGACTTTTGACATGACTCATGGTTTTTAACCTAGTTGCACTATTTCATGATTTATAGACATAATTCAACTTTTCAGTCTATGGATCCCAAAATAACAATTTTACTTATCTTAAAATATCATGATCTCACAGTTACTGTTTAGAAACATTATTTACACTCTCTTCAGCAAAAGATCTTATGTTCTACAGTTTGACTTATGCATTCTCATATTTTATACTTAGTCCAATTTTCAACCATTCTTTTGGTATATACATATTTTCTCGTGATTTTGAGTTAGTGCATTATCTCACATGCTCAGTATATTCCATAGTACTGACCGCATACCTCCCTTGTGCTGTATAATTTCATGATTTAGGTTTCAGTGCTAGCTTCTAGGATCATGGTCAGACATATTGTAGCTTCAAGTCAGCATGGAATGAGTTCTCCTTATTCGGGAACTCCTATCAGTTAGTAGTCATAGCAGTTATTTCAGTTCTTATATATTTATTAAAGATAGTTGGGGGTCATGTCCCGACTAACTGTAGTCATTGTTAGTAGAGGCTTCTTAGATAAACAGTGAGTCAATTAGTTGTATCAGTTTTCAAATGACTTTGTATCTCAGTTTATGAAAGTTCATTTGTTATTCTTTTGTAAGAGCTCAACTTATTTCAACTTCCGCATTACCTTATAGTCTATATCTTAGCAGTATGCTAGGCTGTGGGTTAGATTGGGGTCATTTGTGACTCTAAGAACCATGTCATGTCTAGGGTGTAGGCTCGGGGAATGAAAAACTTGGTATCAGAGCACAGAGTTCAAGTGTCCTAGGGTGTCTGTGAAGTCGTGTCTAGTAGAGTCTTGCTTATGACTGTGTTGTACACCACACTTATAATCAGGAGGCTACAGGGCATTTAGGAAATGTTTCCCTTCTTTCATACGCTGAATCATGCAGTAAAATTGTTCCTTAAGAAACTTATGCAGATTCATGCATTGATCTAATGCCTTCAATCATGCCTTATCTTTGAGGTAGTGGAAATAGTAAAGTTCAGATTCCTATCAGGGTGATGCTCTGAGATAGAGTCATCAAAAAAGTTAAAAGACTGCACAAGGGCTTGAGAGGAGCCCACTAGTGCGTTAAAGTCTACCAATCCAAAAGCATGTACCCTTTTCTTACTCTTGTAGTTGAGCCTACAATAGAGTGTGCTCTCAGACCCTCTTCCAGAAACACTACTATGAATGGATCCCTTAGCGAAATAGTATGTTCCCTAAGAGTTTGGGTATTACAATCACTCAACAGTTAGTATGAATCGAGATGTTATGGGGGATAAGTAGCATAATGACCCCAGAGCTAGGTGTATGAATTTAAAATTATAGTAGCTATAAGATGAGGATTGTGATGCTAGTTTCATGAAATTTACCTAGTAGGCCTGAGCTACCTTATGGAGAAAATTTAAGTTAATTAACTCTCAAAAAGTGTGGTGGTGTAGGTATGATGTATACGTGACCCCTAGATGAATCAGATATTTTTGACTAAGTCATGAGGTAAAGAAGAGCCTTAAGCATTAGAAAGATGGATGTGTACCCAGAGAAGTATGTTATTGCATGATATTCAGAGATTTTATGGTACTATGTGTGACTAGTTTAGAAGTTCTCAGGTTGTTGATTATGTAGAAGGCTAGGTATATATTATATGGTGTTCTTAAGAAATGAATTCAGGAGAATATAGAGATACGATATTGAGACCCTTAGTATAGTTTAAATTAAGTTGTTCTGGGTGGATATAAACTTAGAGGTGTGATGTTAGTAGACTAATAAGAGAAGGTCAGCTTGTTAAGTTTTAGAAAAAGTAGTTATAAATACCCGTAAGAGTATGAGTCCTCTAGTGTTAGCCTTATGGGCGGGATCAGCTCCGACGGGAAGTCACTACGGGCATCAGAAGTTTGATGGGCCGTGTGACCTATCATGGGAAACCTCCAGCGATTCTAAGGCCACTTCCCAGCCTAATGGCTAGGTCCACATATCTTCAGAGCTTCCACGGCCATGAGGCCCCACCGTGGGAACACCCCAGAGAGAGCTAGCTGATATGTCGATAATCTACCAACTTATTGAGCTTTTACTCATGAATTATTGCTATGTTTTTTAATGAGATTTAGAGGTTCTTATGGCCTTTATTGATGTCTATGCAGGTACTTGTGATCAAAGTAAGAAAACAAGGAAATGGACCTAAAAAGAACCAAAAAGGAGTGAAGTGTGAAGTGAGCAAACAAGACAAAGATTTTGCTGAGAGATGCGGCTCTCGTGCGACATGAACTTGCCTTGGTGAAGAACGCACCTTCCACCACATGAAGTCAAAAAGTTGCTGAAGGATCTGTTAAGGGGTGGGTTCACTGTGCGATGCACACACTACCTGGTGCAAACCGCACCCCAGTTTGCATGAAGCTCTTAAGTCGGCTTGAATCATTGGATCACTAAAGAAGGTGTGTAACGCACAGATGGTGATATGCAAACTGCACAACACGCCGCACACTACTCGAAGGGCATTTTAATCCAAATTTATGTGGCATTTAGGTAATGCTTATAAACCCATTTTAGAAACTATTGTAAATAGTTTAGATCATTTTGATGTTTTTGAACAATATTTCTTAGCTTTGTGAACAAGTTTTCCCTTCTAAGAACAAGAAGAGGGTTTCTCACAATTCCTTCTTCCCAATTCTTAGAACCGCCATTTGTGTACAAATTGAGCTTGGATATTGAAAAATTTAGCTTGAATGGAAGGGATATTGAATTACCCATTTGGTATATCTCTTTCCTTAAGCATGAGTAGCTAATCCTCTTATCTAGGGATGTGTTGATGATGGGTACATGATAAATGGGTGTAGGTGTTGGTAATTATTATTTATAATTTCTTTATTGACATGGGTCTAGTTATTTCACCATATTTTAACTCTAAATTGGTGGTTGCAAACATTGATTTTCCTTACTTGGTTATGATTTTGCTTGAAAGAGAAGATCATAGCTTCGGATGTGAAATTGCTAGTAGGAACTTGGGCTTCCATTTAGATTGAGGCTAGAAATAGCTCAAATCGATGAAGTCACCCACTTAAGGGTCTAAAGCTAGAAATAGAATGACCTCCCTAAAGAATAGCTTGGTTGTTTATTAATTAATCAATAGTGCTTGAGTTAAGGCTGTTGAATATATGGTTGTTGATTGAGAGATAAATAACCATACCTAAAACCAAGGTTACCCATGTCGTTTATCATGAATTTTCATGAATAATCATTCACCCTATCCCATGTTTGATTCCCATTTGACACACATCCCTAGTCGTTCTCTCTATTGTCTACACCTTATTTTACTTTATTGCTTTATTTTGTTGAATTGCGAAGTTGTGACTGATTCCCAATTCTCTCCTTTTTATATTACTCACTCTCGTTATGAACTCTATTTTATAATTACCTAGGTTAAACTCTAAATTCTCTGTGGGATTGACCCCGACATTCATTGCGAACTATAAATGTGTTTTGCTTTGATGATCGTCGATACCTCCTAATAGGAGAGTATGTTTGAGCATTATCAAAAATAGCGTCGTTGTCGGGGAATTAAGTTGTTTAGCCTTTTTGAATGTAGATTAGAAATCACCTTGTAGAGTGTTTGTTTATTTTTTATGTTGCTTGTTGGTTGTGTTGGTTTGAACAGGTGTTTTATAGAAACTCCTCAAGTGCGAAGGCCGAATACTTCTCACTCGACAAATTTTACTTGAGAAGGTGACTTTCGTAAAACTTAAGTTGGTTATGTGGGGAGCCGAGGGGGCAACAGATGCTACCTCCGCTAAAGATATTGATGAATGGAGGAAGAATAGTGCGAGAAGGGATAGAGAGCTATCCATCATTTTGACACTCCTTGTATTCATGGCCATGAGTGTGGTAACACACCCAATTGAAATGATTAACACTATTAGTGTTGTTAGGGCTGTGAAACTAATAGAAGATGTGGATGGTTCTAATGAAAATAGTGAGGAAGCTTTGGCTGCAAACTATGAGATGAGTTCCCATTAAAGTCTCCAAAATGTGAGCCCAAGTTTTGGGAGATATGATCATGGGAATCAAGGTAAGAATGAATTAAATGGTGTCTCTAGAATTGAAAATATGCCTAAGAGGGTATTAGAGAAAGTCGAGTTGATCGACACGGGAATCCGTGAACTAAAACATGATCTTGTGTCCCTTACTGAAACCGTAACAGATCATGCTATCTCTATCAAGATTCTCGAAGAAATAATAAATTGGTTGGCCTTTCAAATCAAGTGTAGAACGAATGAAAAGTCCACAGATGTGCTTGTTGAAGAGGTCCCATAGAGATCTACTGGTGATAAGAGTTATACAGCATACAACCCTATGTGTAGAAAGGCTCTGAACTATGGTGTTGAGGAGATCAAGATCCCCAAAGTGTACAAACCCTTCCCTAAATGCCTTCCTCCTTTCCCATAATATTTGGTAAAAAGAAAAGAAAATGATCAATCTAGGGGGTTTGACTCCATTTTGAAGAAAGTCTCAATCAATATTCAAATGAAAGATACCCTCTCTCAAATGCCGAGCTATGAGAGATTGATGAAAGAGAAGTGTACCATGAAAGGAATTATGGAACGTGAAGTAGTTGGTGTGCCCCCTCAAGTGAAACTCTTTCATGATCAGTGGATATTGAAACAAGAATTTTCTCTCGGGGATTGGGTGATTCTATTCAACCCTAAGCCTCACCCATTATCGAGCAAGCCGAAGCCCAAGTGGTTTGGTCCTTTCAAAGTATCACAAGCTTTCTCGAATTAGGCAATCGAACTCAAAGCGAAAAATAGATCTAGATTTAAAGTGACCGGCCAGAGGGTCAAGAAATATTTAGACGTGTTGGAAGAAGCAACAATCATAGAGTTTACTCACCTTGATGAACCATAATTCAAAGGTGCTTTCATCGAGCTGTGATGTTTAACCAAGCGCTTCATGGGAGGCAACTGTAACACCCTAGAATTCAGACCAGCATTCAAAACCCAGAACTCAGGAAAAAAAATCATCTCAAGGCAAGCCCCATGAGCGTCGTGGACACGATAGCTCGTCGAGGTCCCCGTAGAAAGATACCAAAGGCCCTGCCATCATAACTCAGTAGAATGGGGGTCCCCACGGGCTTCAGAGGTCCAACGGGTTGTGGGGCAGCCCGTGGAAAACCACTAGTGCCCATCCCAGCCTACTTAGTCCCGATGGGCAATCACCACAGTCGTTGTAGATGCAACGGGCCGTGGAAGCCATCGTGGGGACTGGCCAGAGGACAAACCCTAGCATGGTATATTTCTACGCCTGGGCCGATGATCCATTGTAGGTCCGACGCTTGTCGGGAAGCCCGTCCAGCAGAGGATTTTCTGCAATTTCTATTTTAAGTTGAGGGCATTCCTTTATTTTCCCAATTTATTTAAACTCCAATCCTAAGTCATTTTAGGGGTAATTAAAGGGGTTTTTACGCTTTTTCCCTCATAACTCCTAAACTTAATCGACACTTAGAAAATTCTTAAAGAAAAGAAGTGTTTTCTCTCAAGAACAAGCAAGAGGGTTTTCTTCAAGTTCAAGCCCAAATCCAAAGGTTCAACCGTAGAAACTTCTTCCAGGTATGTAGGATTTCATCTGTGGGTTCCTTTCACCCA
This sequence comes from Jaltomata sinuosa, assembly GCA_003996215.1. Lineage (NCBI taxonomy): Eukaryota > Viridiplantae > Streptophyta > Magnoliopsida > Solanales > Solanaceae > Jaltomata > Jaltomata sinuosa. The sequence continues at coordinate 24,668 of QJPP01004396.1, forward strand.
TTGTGTCCCTAGAATAAGTTTAGTTCTTCAGATCTAGGGTTCCTAATTCTTATGTAAGCAGTGCAATTCAGATTCTATCACTTATATGATATTATTTACATGTTTTCTTGGGGACCTAGGATATATATATGTACAGAGTTCAGTAACCCTAGCATTTGTTAATTTTAGTACTTATAAATTACACTTGTTAGCCAGATAATTCTTTCAATTATGCTTCAAAATTAGAGTGCTATCAGTTTCTGTATTATTATTGCATTCTCAGATGATTACCGGGATTTGACCTATCCAACATTCCAGTTTCATCCTTTGCTTATGTATTCAGTTGGGAGTAGGCTTAATACCGAGTGGATGAAGGGATCTGCTGTCAGCTTTAGGCTTAGACCTTTAGTAGTACTCCCTAAGTCCCAGAACTACGGCGCCACCATATCTATGAAAAAGGGTCAGCTGTCAGCTTTTGGCTGGTCACCCTTGTCCCTTGCGGACATTAGTTTAGTGAATCCACGTCAGAATAGTTTGTACCCTTGGCAAGGTATGATCACCCTTCTATCCAGGGTTACAGGTTGGCCCTACAACCAGCTCAGCTTAGGGTATGTTGGTTAATAGTAGCTCCCATAGTTAAACTAAGCATTGCATTAACCTTGTATTCAATTATTCAGTTCAACTTAACATGTTACGATACTCATGTTTAGTTACTTGGTCACTGAATTCATATACTCTTTATTTCATGTTTCAGTATATACTCCTATGTCAGTATTCATGTTTTACAGCTTTGGTTATATATCCAGCATGCTTAGTAGATCAAAAGTACTGATGCATACTTTTGTGCTACATCATTTTATGATGTAGGTTCAGGCGCTCAACATCCAGATCGTGCTTAGTATGATTCCCCAATCCGGACTCAGCAGCATCAGTGGTGAGTTCTCATAGCCTGAGAAAGATAGTTTATCTTTATTCTTTCATCATTATATTCTAGTTTCAAACATTTTGAGTTAGCTGGGGGCTTGTCCCAGCAACTCACTTCAGTTAGAGGCTTTCAGACGTAGACTAGAATCATCTCTTGAGTATTTCAGTTTAGTTTCAGACTTATCACATTTTTAGATATTTATAAATATTTAGTCATGTTTGGATTTCTTTCCAACTCTTATATTATGAATCAGTTAAGTTTTCCGCACAACATAAATTTATCAAAAATTATCTAGACATGCCAGACTATGGGTTAGGTTGGGGTCACTTGTGATACTAACCATATGTAACCCATGAGGTAGACTCGGGGTGTGACAAACTTGGTATCAGAGCATAAGGTTCAAGTATCCTAGGGTGTCTGAAAGCCGTGTCGAATAGAGTCTTTTTCATAGGTGTGAAGTGCGCCACACTTATGGGGGGGAGCTATGAGATGTCATTATTAAAGACTTCACTTCATTTTGTTCTCTCTCGTGTTATAGAGTATGAACTCTATTTAATCTCCTTCTAACTCGTGTTCTACGCATTTCAGAAAAATTCCTCCCAGAAGAGCCAACACAAGGAATCAACTGACACCAGCAGCTCCGGTAGACCCTCTGAATGAGAAAGTTACCCATGATGAATTCAGGGCTGCATTTCAAGTGCCTACTCATGCCATAACTGCTCAGGTCAACCAGTAGGTTGTGGCACCAGCTTCACCTCAGACCAACACTACTGTAGCTAGAATCTGAGACTTCATTTAGATGAACCCTCTAGAGTTTTATGGGTCCAAGTCAGAAGAGGATCCACATGAGTTTCTTGATGACATTCAAAAAGTGACAGAGATTATAGGTGTCACTCCGGTCGAGAGTGCAGACTTAGCTTCTTACTCATTGAAAGGAGTGGTTGGTACCAGTAATGGAAGGAATCCTGTTGTGCTAATGCAGGTCTGGTGACTTAGAACCACTTCAAGATTGCATTTATGGATAGATTTTTCCCACTTGAGCTTAGGAAATCCAAGGTCTAAGAGTTCATCAATCTGAAGCAGAATGATATGAGTGTACATGAGTACACACTCAAATTTACCCAGTTGTGTAAATATGCTCTGGCAATAGTAGATGACTCCAGAGCCCGCATGTGTAAGTTTGTGTCAGGGGTATCCGATAATGTGGTTAAGGAGTGCAAGACTGCTATACTGGTAAATGAGATGGATATCTTCAGGTTGGTTACTTACACTACACAAATCAAAGAGAAAAATATCAAGGAAAGGGGATGAGACAGTAAGAGAGCTAGAACATGTTACTTTAGTTACTCTCAGTAGAGGTCAGAGGGTGGTAACTTCTCTCAATTCCACCATAAATCTTCAGCTCCAGCCTCATCTTCTGCTAGTGCCCGAGTGCATAAGTTCAGACAGGACCGACGGGATAGGGCACAGGCTCTAGATCCTAAGGTAGTGTAACTGGAGGGCGCACTCATCCAAATTGCAAGAAGTGTGGTTAGAACCACCAGGGTGAGTGTATGGCAGGTAGTGGGAATTGTTTTGGGTGTGGCAAGCCAGATCACAAAATGAAGGATTGTCGAGTAGCTTTGAAAAATGGCAAGGATGCTCACCCACAGAATCAAGCTAGTTCTACAGAAGCTCCAACAGGTCGCCCAACTCAGCGGTGCCTCATATAATACAGGTGGTGGTCAGTGACAAAATAGGCTTTATGCTCTATAGGCTCAACAGGACCAGGAGGATTCTACCTATGTGGTCACGTGTACGTTACGAGTTTTTAATACTGATATTTATGCATTGTTAGATCCCGGAACTACACTTTCCTTTGTGACTCCTTATATAGCAGTAGACTTCGGTGCCAATCCAAAATTCCTCCCAAAATCCTTCTCAGTCTCTACTCCAGTTGGTGATTCTGTTATAGCTAGACGAGTATACAAAACTTGCCCTGTCACAGTTTTCCATAAAGTCACCTCAGCCGATCTGCAGACTCTCAAAGATCACCAGTTATTTGCCAAGTTTAGTAAGTGTGAATTCTTGTTGAATTCAATTGCTTTTCTTGGTCATATGGTATCTAGTAAGTGCATATGAGTTGATTCTCAAAAGATTGAGTGTAATGACCCTTCCGGTCATTTCCACGTATACGTTTTCCTTGTGCCATTAGAGCTTGTTTGTAGCAGCCCCAAGTCATTTAAGGCTTGTTGGGACTGGTAGTTCGGTGCCGGGTCCATTTGTTTGGTCGTATGATAAGTTTTGAAGTCAAGCAAGTCGGCAAAAGTTATCGTAAGTTCTTTAATAAATTTTCTGAACTTTGGGTAAAATGTCTCAGAGCTTTTCTCTCAATATATAAAGAGTTAGAAGTCCCCCAAAATACCAAATCGAAGGTCTACGAGTCTAGTTTCAGACGTACAAAACCTCACATCCACCTGATCTTGGAGTAAAAAGTTATGACTGTTTTACCGCGGACTGTCTGGCAGAAACCGGGTTGCGAACTGGGTAGCGAACCGGGTCGGGTCAAAACCGATTTAAAGCCTCAACTTCACGTTTTAAAACGCCATTTCAGTTCTGAAACAGTGAGAAAACATAAGGGAAGGTTCCGAGAGAGTTCTTGAGTATCAAAATCGTGCGATGGTGAATTGCGTACCTAAATATAAGAATTTTATTAGCATCGCGCGTATATTTGGAAATATTTTATTTTAAAGTTATATTTTTTTATTATTTTTTAAAAAAAAGTATTTTAAAGGTCTATGAAAAATATTTTTGTTACGATATAATTGTATATGTATTTATTTTATAAGGTTTTTATACATTGTAATATTTTAACGGAGATAGTAAATTTAGTTATGTTAAAAATTATTATTATATTATAGTAAATTTTAGTTGAAATGATTTTCTATTAATTATGGTATATTCAAAAAGCTATATTTATTTTACCACGAACTTATGCAATACCCGAGTAGATATATATTGGGAAATGAATATGTTGGGTGTCACCTCCACCTCACACGTGGAGGTGGAGGGAGTGTCCAGCAAAGTTAATAGGTAAGTGGTGGCATCACTGGAAGGTTTATCATTCAAGTAATTTATAAATTGTCCCTTATGATTATTACTTTCTAATTACAAATTGTTAATGAAAACAGAGACCAATTCGTTCATTGTTTTAGTTACTGTGCGTATGATGATATATAAATAGGTACTCCACCTTGTTCTTTCATTCTTGGTTTCCAAGTCAAGCAAATTTATTCGATCAATTTTGCTGTTAATCCACGCTAAAGAAACGTTCTTGCGCGAAATTATTTTCGCGTTGGGTTTGATTTCTGGTTCGGAGTTTCTTGGAGAATTTCGGGTTTGAACATCGTTGTTCTAGCAGCTTGTCATCAAACGACAGGTAGGTTACGGTTTATTTTCCCTAGACTCCGCATATATAGGATAAAATTGTATTAATGGGCATCCTTGGGTTGGTTTATTAGGTTGGTACCACAGACCTCGACCGCTTTATTCATGTCCGCCTACTTTTGTTCCTCCATTGCTTGTAGTACTTGCTGATATATTTTATTTACCCTTGTGTTCCTTTGAGGCCTTATTGACTCTGGAACATAGAAGGTGGGATTTTGGGAATGTCCGCGAGTCCCGGGCATATAATTATCCTTCTAGGCTGGTTATGCTTGCTGAGTAGCTGTGGGCCTGTGCAGGGTTGATAGGTTGATTGTGAGCTGCTGGACAGCTATTGTGTTTGATCATACCATTTCCATGCATTTAAAAAGGTTTTATCCATGTTTTACTACGGTTTGGCTTCGGGCCTACTGACACTATTTTCTAAACCTTGCATGGCCCCGGGGCCTGTTTTTGATAGAAATGATTTGGAAATGGTTTGATTTAACTTGTGAATATTCCTGGGTAAAAGAAAGTAAAATTATGTTTTAAATCACCAATTTTACGATTAATGCTAGACTCGGCAGGGCCGGGGTGCTAGTTGAGTTTTCTTGCTACATGAGATGATTTTAGCCTCGGTCGGACCGAGCACCTGAGATGACTTTCTACTGTTTAGACCCGGTTATGCCCGGGCACCCTTGGAGGGGTTTTTGAGATATTTTCCTACTACTTTAGTCCTAGACAGGGTCTGGGCATGCATATTAGAGACTGGGTCTCTATCTTGAACCCGGACTTGCTTCCGGATGACATGTTTTGATACTGAGTTTTAGTATGGGGTCAGGGACCTCCATGGACCTTGCCATCCGGGCGTGGGGCTTCGGGCTGCGTGTGCCAGAGGAAGGGTATAAGGAGGAGTAGAGGTATACGGGCAGTGTCCTTCCATGGAACCTACCTGCTGGGCTGGATCGGCACCGGAGGAGGTACATAAAGAGATACCATTTCACTTGAGATCTTCATGCATCATATCATTCATTGTTTGAGGCTCCACCCTTGTTTGTTGTTTGTTGAATGTACGCTCCGATAGTATGGGATGCCGTAGGGTTTGTTTTCACTTGTTTGTGTTCCTCGGTTGTATGGGCGGACGGGGGACTGTAGGTAGACTCTTGCTATTTACTTACAGAATTGTTCCCTGTTACGGTTAAGTATGGAATTGGTTACTGCTAGACTGTTAGTTTCTGGATTTGAGATTGATATGATTAGTTGAGTTTGATTCATGTCTCTGAGCATGTCTATCATTACTCTTTCCCTCTTCTTATACTTGAGGTTACTGGTATACCGTCCATTTCGTAAACTTATTATGTATACACTATTATTGCAAGGACCCCAGGTGCGTTACTTCTTACTTCCACCTGTGCCTATGGTGTGTATATTCTGCTTACTGGCCTCACATGTGGTTCTGTTGATTTCCCTCTGGGCTAGTTCCTGTGTACCTTTCGTTGATTTTTGTGACTGCTTGCTTCTATTCTCTCTGTTACTACGCTTTTATCTTATATGTGCCCAGTCGGCCTATGATACCTACTGGGTATCTTATGCTTCGCATTTGGTGCTCACCCTACCACCTGCATCTTTTGGTGCAGATCCTAGAGTGGGCCCTCGCCGTTAGATCGCTGTGATTCGTGCTTGGAGATCTGTTGGGGACTACTTCAGACTGAGGGTGAGCTCTTGGCGATCAGAGCTTAGCTTTAGTTTATCTTCTTCTTCATGTACTCTATTACCATTCAGACACATCTGTATATATTGTTTTGGATCGTTTGCACTCCATGTATGTAGTTTTTGCTCTATACTATGATACAAGGTCTTGGGGTTTGGTTTAGTTTCCGCATATGTATATATATATTCCTGTTATCTATTCTCTTCATCTTGTTCCCTTACTTTTGCTTATTAAACTACTCTCCCGCATATTTGTTAGATAGTAGCCCATTACTAACTATCCTGGGCTACGGTGATTGGTTCGCCTACTGGGGGTTGTAGGTGCCATCATGACCGAGAAATTGGATCGTGACAACTTGGTATCAGAGCTTTAGGTTCACCGGTGTCATCAGTATAGGAGCCAATGTCTAGTAGAGTCCTGCGGATCGGGGCGGAGACGTCCGTACTCAATCTTTGGGAGGCTACAGTGACATTTTAGGAAATTTGACTCTTTCATTGCTTCTGTGTCGTGCATGGAACCCTTGAAATTTCTAGAAATATCATTTGTTCTACTTCATTCTTCCGCAGATGGTTCGTACGAGATCATCGGCATCACGCGGAGATGAGCCTCCCACTCCAGCTAAAGGTCGAGGATGCCCTCGAGTAGTGGCACCTGCTAGAGCTGCTAGGGTGGAGATAGAGCCCGAGCAGCATGTGGATCAGGGGGCAGCCCAGGTACCACCAGCACTAGCTCCAGCTCCAGCTCCAGTACCAGCTCTAGTGCCCACTTCTGTGCCAGCTCCAGCCGCAGCTCAGTCTCCAGATATTCGGGGATTACTATTATAGCTTTTAGGTATGATTGGAGAGCGGCCTTCTGAGGTAGCACAGACATCCGCTCAGGGGGCATCCCTTGGTGCACAGAGTTCAGGAGCACAACCTGCTACTATGGCTCCCTGTGCGGAGGTCATTCCGGTCCCATCTGTTGCACAGCCTCTTGCTCCTCGCCCAGCTATGACAGAGTTTGAGCAGAAGGCGTTGGGTAGGTTTTTAAGGTTAGCACCTTCGAGGTTTGCTGGTACTTCTGGACAAGATCCACATGACTTTATTACTATATGTGAGGAGATGTTGCATCATTTGGGTTTGTTGGAGACTCACGGGGTTGGTTATACTACCTATTAGTTAGAGGGCCCAGCGAAGTTATGGTGGAGGGCTCATGTTGCTTGTAGACCACCATCGTCACCTCCTTTGACCTAGTCTGAGTTTTATGAGGCCTTTATGGCCAAATTCCTATCTCAGAGTGATCGTGAGCGTCGCAGAGAGCAGTTTGCTCACCTTATGCAGGGGTCTACGGCTGTCTAAGCGTATGAGACCCATTTTCATCAGCTAGCACCGTTCGGAGCTATGATCATTCCTACCGAGGCAGATAGGATTCGCAGATTTGTATGGGGTTTGAGGCTAGAGATCAGGCAGCTAGCTGAGATATTGATCGCCAGTGGTCGGTCATTTCAGGCTATCGTAGACTATGCCCGCACTGTGGAGGACTTACAGCGACATGATCAGGGGTCCAGAGATAAGAGGCCTCGACATCAGGGTATCTATAGTGGTTCCAGATATGGTGGTAGAGGTCCTGGCCAGTGGAGCCGTGGTTATCAGCCACAGCAGCACCAGGGTCAGTCCAGCCGACCTGTTCAGGCTTCCCTTCAGACTTTCGGTAGTACCCAGTTCGAGCAGGGTCAGAGCAGCCATCAAGGCTATGACGGCTAGTCTTCGAGGGGTACAGTTTCTGGGGCATCAGGCCGTGGTGGTTATGCGGGATCTGCTGGTTCATCTCGGCCGAGTAGGCCGCCAGGGGCTTGTTTTACTTGTGGTGTGATTGGTCATTTTGCTAGAGATTGCCCTCACCAGGGTACAGTTCAATTGGCCAAGCCTTTACGAGCAGTTCAGCCCCCGGGGGTGGTCGTCAGAGTAGAGGTGGTGCTCCGCGTGGTAGAGCAGGTGGTAGGGATGGCGGTCGGGCAGGTGGAGGTCGTCGTCAGTTTAATGCGGTCCCTAGGAGATCAGAGGCAGAGTCCTCAGATGCTGTGATTACAGGTACGATTTATGTGTGCCATCAGTCTGCTATGGCTTTATTTGATCCTGGATTCACTTGTTCATATGTATCTGCCTACTTTGTGCCTTGTTTGGGGTTGGCTAGTGAGCCATTATCTGTTCCTGTTTTTGTTTCGACCCCAGTAGGAGATTCTTTAGTAGTGGATCGGATTGTGAGATCTTGTATGATATCTATTGGTGATTCAGAGACTTGGGGTGATTTGATGATCCTTGATATGCTAGATTTTGATGTGATACTGGGCATGGACTGGTTATCCCCTCACCGTGTGGTTTTGGATTGTTATACCAAGACCATTACCATAGCTGTGCCCGGTGTATCCCCGGTTTTGTGGCAGGGTTCTGTTAGCCATGCACCATCTGGGATCATTTCTTGTCTTCGAGCTAGGAAATTGATTTCCCGTGGGTGTTTAGCTTATCTAGCATATGTTTGAGATGTTAGTGCTGACCCTACTTCTCCTGAGTCTGTTCCTGTGGTTAGAGACTTCCTCGATGTATTTCCTACCGACCTGCCAGGCCTTCCACCTGAGAGAGATATTGATTTCGCTATTGAGCTAGAGTCGGGCACTAGGCCCATTTCTATTTCTCCTTACCGTATGGTTCCTGCTGAGTTGAAGGAGCTTAAGGAGAAGCTCCAGGATCTGTTAGCTAAGGGGTTTATTAGGCCTAGTGTGTCACCTTGGGGTGCTCCTGTTCTCTTCGTGAAGAAGAAGGATGGGTCGATGCGCATGTGTATTGATTATCGACAGTTGAATAGGGTGACAATGAAGAATAGGTATCCGATGCCGAGGATTGATGACTTGTTTGACCAACTTCAGGGTTCAGTCGTGTTTTTGAAGATTGATTTGAGGTCTGGCTACCATCAGTTGAGGATTAGGGTGGAGGACATCCCTAAGACAGCATTCCGGACACGTTATGGCCATTATGAGTTCCTGGTGATGTCTTTTGGGTTGACTAATGCCCCCGCAGCCTTTATGAATTTGATACACAGGGTTCTTGGCCTGTATTTGGACTCATTTGTGATAGTTTTTATAGATGACATCTTGGTATACTCGTGTAGTAGAGATGAGCATGAGCAGCACTTGAGGGTTATACTCCAGACTTTGAGAGATCATCGGCTTTATGCCAAGTTCTCAAAGTGCGAGTTTTGGCTTGAGTCAGTTGCATTCCTAGGGCACGTGGTTTCTAAAGAAGGGATTAGGGTTTACCTGGGAAAGATTTCTGCGGTTTGTGATTGGCCTAGACTTACTACTGCTACTGAGGTCCGCAGCTTTATTGGGTTAGCAGGTTACTACAGACGGTTCATTGAGGGATTTTCTTCCATAGAAGCACCCTTGACTATGCTGACTAGGAAGGATGTCCCATTTCAGTGGTCGGATCAATATGAGGATAGCTTCCAGAGGCTTAAGGCCTTATTGACTTCAGCTCCAGTTTTGACTTTGTCGGTTGAGGGTCAGAGCTTCTCCGTGTATTGTGATGCTTATGGGGTTGGTCTTTGTTGTGTGTTGATGCAACAGGATCGAGTAATAGCATATGCATCGAGGCAGCTGAAGGTTCACGAGCACAACTACCCCACTCATGACTTAGAGTTGGCGGCGGTAGTTTTCGCGCTTAAGATCTGGAGGCATTACCTATATGGAGTTCACTGTGAGATCTTCACCGATCACCGTAGTCTTCAGTATATCACGAGTCAGCGAGAGTTGAACTTGAGACAGAGGAGTTGGGTCGAGTTACTGAAGGACTATGACTTCACTATTCTGTATCATCCGGGCAAGGCAAACGTGGTAGCGGATGCCTTGAGTCGGAAGACAGTGAGTATGGATAGCCTATCTTCTCTTTTAGTTTCAGAGCGACCGTTGGCCTTGGACATCCAGTCCTTGGCTAACCGTTTGGTTAGGCTTGACTTGTCGGATCCTAGCAGAGTTCTCGCCAGTGTCGAGGTTCGTTCTACTTTGATTGATCAAATTCAGAGCAGTCAGTTTGAGGATCAGCAGTTGTGTGACCTTCGTGATCGGGTTGTTCAGGGTGAGACCAGTCGGGCTACTCTAGATTCAGATGGGGTTCTGAGGTTCGATAGTCGCCTTTATGTTCCGAGGATTAGTGATTTGATTCAGTTGGTACTTCATGAGGCACATTGTACTAGATACTCCATTCAACCTGGCACAACAAAGATATATAGAGACTTGAGACAGCTTTACTGGTGGAGTGGTATGAAGCAGGATATAGCGGATTTCGTATCTCGGTGCTTGAACTGTCAGCAGGTTAAGTTCGAGCACATGAGACCTAGTGGTTTGATGTAGCGACTTCCCATTCCTGAGTGGAAGTGGGAAAGGATTACTATGGACTTTGTTGTTGGTTTGCCTCGTACTTCTCATGGGTTTGATTCCATATGGGTGATTGTTGATAGGCTGACTAAGTCAGCATATTTCTTGCTGGTTCAGACTTCTTATGGTGCAGAGAGGTTAGCTCAGATCTACCTTCGTGAGGTTGTTCGGTTGCATGGGGTCCCAACTTCTATTATTTCAGACCGCGACACTCAGTTCACATCTCAGTTCTGGAGGTCTATTCAACGAGATTTGGATACAGAGGTTCATCTTAGTACCGCTTTCCACCCTCAGACAGATGGCCAGTCCGAGAGGACCATTCAGATTATGGAGGACATGCTTCGGGCCTGTGTTCTTGACTTTGGAGGTTCTTGGGATCAGTTTGTTCCCTTGGCAGAGTTTGCTTATAATAACAGCTTCTATTTGAGTATCGGCATGGCACCTTTTGAGGCTTTGTATGGCAGGCGATGCAGATCACCGGTAGGTTGGTTTGATGGTTTTAGTTCTAGGCCACAGAGCACAGATTTTCTTTGAGATTCCTTAGACGGAGTCCGAGTGATTCAGGACAGACTTCGGGCAGCTCAGAGCAGGCATAAGAGTTATGCTGATCGTAGGCTTCGTGCCTTGGAGTTTAGTGTCGGTGACTTGGTGTTTCTCCGTGTATCGCCCATAAAGGGCGTGATGAGATTTGGTAGGCTGGGCAAGCTTAGCCCCAGGTACATTGGGCCGTTTGAGATTCTTCAGAGGGTTGGTAGCGTTGCCTATCAGCTAGCCTTGCCTCCGATGTTTTCAGCTATACATCCTATATTTCATGTTTCGATGTTGCGTCGGTATGTCCCAGATGAGTCTCATGTGTTGCAGTGGGATTCAGTTCAGTTGGGTGAGGGTTTAGCCTTTGTTGAGGAGCCGACAGCTATTTTGGCCAGAGATGTCAGGAGATTAAGGTCTCGAGAGATCCCGATTGTTAATGTTTAGTGGAGGCACCGTCCAGTCGAGGAGGCTACCTGGGAGACCGAGAGAGATATGCGGGCCCAGTATCCGCAGCTGTTTGAGCCTTCAGGTACCCCCTTGACCTTGACTTTCGAGGACGAAAGTCCTTTTTAGTAGTGGATGATGTAATGACCCTTCCGGTTATTTCCACGTATACGTTTTCCTTGAACCATTAGAGCTTGTTTGTAGCGGCCCCAAGTCACTTAAGGCTTGTCAGGACCGGTATTTTGGTGTCGGGTCCATTTTGTTTGGTCGCATTATAAGTTTTGAAGACAAGTAAGTCGGCAAAAGTTATCGTAAGTTCCTTTAATAAATTTTCTGAACTTTGGGTAAAATGTCTCGGAGCTTTTCTCTCAATATATAAAGAGTTAGAAGTCCCCCGAAATACCAAATCGAAGGTCTACGAGTCTAGTTTCCAACGCACAAAACCTCACATCCAACTGATCTTGGAGTAAAAAGTTATGACTGTTTTACCGCGGACTGTCTGGCAGAAAACGGGTTGCGAACCGGGTCGCGAACCGGGTCGGGTCAAACTCGATTTAAGCCTCAACTTCACGTTTTAAAATGCCATTTCAGTTCTGAAATAGTGAGAAAACATAAGGGAGGGTTCCAAGAGAGTTCTTGAGTATCAAAATCGTGCGATGGTGAATTACGAGCCTAAGCTTAAGAATTTTATTAGCACGCGCGTATATTTGAAAATATTTTATTTTAAAGTTGAATTTGGTAAAAAGTTATATTATTATTAACCTTTTCAAAATATTTTAAAGGTTTATGAAAAATATTTTTGTTACGATATAAGTGTATATGTATTTATTTTATAAGATTTTTATACATTGTAATATTTTAACGGAGATAGTAAATTTAGTTATGTTGAAATTTATTATTATAATATAGTAGGTTTTATTGGAAATAATTTTCTATTTATTAGGATATATTTAAAATATTATATTTATTTTACCACGAACCTATGCAATACCCGAGTATATACTTAACAGGATGAAATTGGTTGCCACCTCCACTTCCACGTGAAAGTGGAGGAAAGAGTACAACAATTTCTCAATAATTAGGGGCTGCCACATGTCAACTTGGACATTTTAATTAAAGTGTAGTATGCATTTGGTCAATGCTTAGCAGAATATATTTATAATTGCATTTATCCATTTGCTAATCATTTGGCAACCAATTTCTCTACAAGTTCTTTTACTAACATTTGCACAAGATAAGTTTTTGTACATTCACATTAACGAAACAAAGGATTTTGATGCAATATTTGATAATCAATTATCTACGTCAAGTTATTCAAGCCCGAGTTCGAGTTTGATTTCGTGTTGGGGATTTTTCGGAGAGGTTCAAGCTTGTCATCGAACGACAGGTAGGTTAGGTTTATTTTCCCTAGACTCCGCATATATAGAATAAAATTGTATTAATGGGCATCCTTGGGTTGGTTTATTAGGTTGGTACCACAGACCTCGACCGCTTTATTCATGTCCGCCTTCTTTTGTTTCTCCGTTGCTTGTAGTATTTGCCGATATATTTTATTTACCCTTGTGGTCCTGTGAGGCCTTGTTGACTCTGGAACATAGAAGGTGGGATTTTGGGAATGTCCGCGAGTCCCGGGCATAGAATTATCCTTCTAGGCTGGTTATGCTTGCTGAGTAGCTGTGGGCCTGTGCAGGGTCGATAGGTTGATTGTGAGCTGCTGGGCAGCTATTGTGTTTGATCATACCATTTTCATGCATATAAAGAGGTTTTATACATGTTTTACTACGGTTTGGGCTTCGGGACTACTGGCACCATTTTCTAAACCTTGCATGGCCCGGGGGGCCCATTTTTTATGGAAATAATTTGAAAATGGTTTGATTTAACTTGTGAATATTCTTGGGCAAGAAAGTAAAATTATGTTTTAAATCATTAGTTTTACGATTAACGCTAGACTCGGCAGGGCCGGGGTGCTAGTTGAGTTTTCTTGTTACTTGAGATGATTTTTAGCCTCGGTTGGACCGAGCACCTGAGATGACTTTCTACTGTTTAGACCCAGTTATGCCCGGGCACCTTTGGAGGGGTTTTTGAGATATTTTCCTACTACTTTAGTCCTGGACAGGGTCTGGGCATGCATATTAGAGACTGGGTCTCTATCTTGAAATCGGACTTGCTTCCGGACGACATGTGTTGATACTGAGTTTTAGTATGGGGTCAGGGACCTCCATGGACCTTGCCTTCTGGGCCAGGGGCTGCGGGCTGCGTGTGCCAGAGGAAGGGTATACGGTGGAGTAGAGGTATACGGACAGTGTCCTTCCATGGAACCTACCTGCTGGGCCGGATCGGCGCTGGAGGAGGTACATACAGAGATACCATTTCACTTGAGATCTTCATGCATCATATCATTCATTGTTTGAGGCTCCACCCTTGTTTGTTGTTTGTTGATTGTATGCTCCGATAGTATGGGATGCCGGAGGGTTTGTTTTCACTTGTTTGTGTTCCTCGATTGTATGGGCGGCCGGGGGACTGTAGGTAGACTCTTGCTATTTACTTACAGAATTATTCCCTGTTACGGTTAAGAATGAAGTTGGTTATTGCTAAACTGTTAGTTTCTAGGTTGAGATTGATATGATTAGTTTAGTTTGATTTATGTCTCTGAGCATGCCTATCATTACTCTTTCCCTCTTCTTACACTTGAGGTTACCGGTATACCGTCCATTTTGTAAACTTATTTTGTATACACTGCTGTTTCAAGGACCCCAGGTGCGGTTTTTCTTACACTCACCTGTGCCTATGGTGTGTATATTCTGCTTACTAGCCTCACATGTGGTTCTGTTGATTTCCCTCTGGGCTAGTTCCTGTGTACCTTTCATTGATTTCTGTGACTGCTTGCTTCTATTCTGTCTGTAACTACGCTTTTATCTTATATGTGCCCAGTAGGCCTATGATACCTACTAGGTACCTTATGCTTCGCATTTGGTGCTCACCCTACCCCCCTGCATCTTTGGGTGCGGATCCTAGCGTAGGCCATCGCTGTAAGATCGCTGTGATTCATGCTTGGAGATCTGTTGGGGACTACTTCAGGCTGAGGGTGAGCTCTTGGCGATCGGAGCTTAACTTTAGTTTATCTTTTGCTTCATGTACTCTATTACCATTTAGAGACATCTGTATATATGGTTTTGGATCGTTTGCACCCTATGTATGTAGTTTTGGCTCTATACTATGATACCAGGTCTTGGGGTTTGGTTTAGTTTCCGCATATGTATATATTTAGATCCCTGTTATCTATTCTCTTCGTCTTGTTCCCTTATTTGTTAGATAGTAGCCCATTACTAACTGTCCTGGGCTACGGGGATTGGTTCACCTACCGTGGGTTGTAGGTGCCATCATGACCGAGAAATTGGGCCGTGACAAACATAATATGAACAAAATCTGAAATGTAAGGATATTCTGAAAAATATAATTTAAATGTTGTAAAACTGAACTGAGGGCCTAGTACACAACTGCTGAGTCTAATTCTGTGGGGGAATCTGTTAAGCGATATAAACTACATGAGCTTAACATGGAGTCCGATGTATATGCCCCATCGTGAGAACCCAATATACCTTGCCAGGGTATAAAGGCATGACTGATGTGATCACAAGTTATGAGGCCCAACTGAGGGGATAAATAACCTATGGTGGAATGTAGTTCTGGGACTTTAGGTAAGCTAAACCTTAGTCCAACTCGGTGCTAAATACTACTCCCAAACTAAATGCTGATAGCTCATTTAAAAACTGAAGTTCTGGAATGCTGCATCAAAACATAACTAAACTGAATGATTTCTAAAATACTGTATAAGTGAAACCTATTCATAAAGCAGGTGGACATATCTAGATGTCATACTAATCATGAAGCTTACTGAATTCGTAATCATTGATGGCATATCTGAATACCATGCTAATCACAAAACCTACTAAGTTCATCATCATTGATGGCATATCTTGAAAGTCCATATTTAAAATATATTCTTGTAAAACATAATGAAGGTAAACTAAAGCCTACTAAATCATGCATAGTTCTTTCTTACTAAAATAACTAGATTGAAAATCATGCATACTTATGTAGACTGATTGCTGACAATCTGAGTTGATCTATGAAGGAGAAGTTAACTCATGAGAAGTTTCGAAGAAAACCTGTAGACTGAAAACTGACTAATTTCATGCTTGAGAAGTAATTTAGGTCTAATTCTGAAGAAAACCCATTCTCTTGAAAATACTACAATTTTAGGCTAAATTCTCAATTTCTTAAAGTTCTTGTAAAGGATCGTGCAAGTCATTGAAACTATGTTGCAAATCTTCTAAAATAGGATATAAATCATGTTAAAATCATAAGGACTGAATTCTGTAAAATTTAGCATGATTGGTTAAGAACCCTAGTTTCTAACATCATGAAATTTGAAATAGAAGACTGAGATTTTGGGCAAAAGGGCGAACTAAACCCTTACTGAATACCCATATACCTGGTAGAAAATGATTCTTGAATTAGTGAAGGAGTTCTGATGCTTTGGAGAAGGAAGCCCTAGGTTGAACTTCGAGAAGAACACTCTTTTTCTTCTTGAAATGACTTGAGAGAAAACTAACTTGTTTAAAGAAAATTACTTAAAAAAAACAAAGTAAAAATACCCCAGGGGTCTAGGCAATAACAAATTAAATACAAATTGGTCTAGGAAAGAAAAAATGCATCAGAAAAATGGATGCCAAAGTGGTCTTTTTTGGCCACAAATGGACCATTTTCTTAAGCATTTTAACTCATTGAATTTTTCGAGTTTCTGGTCATGGAAACGGTTGGAGAAAATGGAACATTTTCTTTTCCGTTTTAACTCCTAAAATTCGACGGACTTCTGGTCAGACAGACGTCTTCTTGGTAAATTGATCATGACTTTTTACTCTAGACTCAGATTAATGCGCGGTCAGCAACATTGGAAAGAAGACTCAAAGACTTTAAATTTGGTAGGTAATAGGCCACCTTACCCTTCATATTCTAGGAGTAATGACCTTTTGGACTTGACCCTTGAAAAATCTTACACTAAAACTTAATTGATAAGGAAGCTTTCCTCCTACAGAAAAGTACAGATGTCTTCATACAATTCCGCAAGACTCTACTTGACACGTTCTTTTATGACAAGATCAATGAACTCGGGGCTCTAAAATCAACTTTGTCATGACCCAACTGGGATGTGAGTGGCACCCAAACTAACCCTCCGATGGGAGAACCAAATATCCCAAACCCAAACCTTAAGCTTAGCCAATTCAGAAGAGATAGATAAAACCAATCATTAACTTAAGTCATAAAGGAAATCAATACTAATATAAATGAGAATATGCATAAATAGTTTAATATCTTCCAAGAACTAAAAGTCATCGTACAAGAACTCTAATCTAAAAATAGCATCTAATACATCTAAAAGTACTAAAAATATTAAATGTAATAGTAAGAGTTGCATTGTCCGAAAGAAGGACAATAACTCGCAGAGGATCCACAACAGCCTGAGAAGTAGTGCTCACCCTTGGATCTGTAGTTAACCTTCTATTCTAGCTGGCTGAGGTCGCATCTCAGTCTCTAGAACATGGTCTGCACTCAACAAAAGAAGAGTACATGGTAGTATCAGTACAAAACACTATGTACTGGTAGGTATTATAGGCTAACTTAGGTTAGAACAAGTATATAGTTAAATCAAATAACAAGTAAGAGGAACCTCAACACTTAGCACATAGTTCAGTTAACAGGTAGTCATCTCAATCCAATCAACAATAGAAATCTCAAGTTCACAAGTCACTGATATCACCACAAGAATGCATAAGAGTTCACTTTCAAGTCATATCACATAGAACCTCTATCCACTTATCTCTCATCAACACACCTAGCATCTCTAGTCCTATTTCAATTCACAATACTGACTCATTGTGAATAACCATGCAACAATGCAATGTTAAATAAAAAAGTGTACACATATGCTAAAGGGACTTATTTTTGCCGACCTAGCCATGACCTGCAAGGACCCTAGGCTTTTGTGTACCATACCAGTATGGTATCTGATCTATAGTAATCATATCAACATCAATATCAATACAACTAGGCTCTCAGACCTATCCCTCATGATATTCTCAGTGCCCAAGACACCTTACACTTAGCCATGTCAACTCACTCATCACTTCCTGTACATCTAGCTTATTTATTCAAGCATAACAAGAAAATATATATAATTCAAATATGTCCGAAGACCAATCACAAGTTACATCATTCAACCACATATCATGTAATAAAATGAGTCTCAACTCTAATTAGAACCATAACCTACCTCGAGTGAAGAATTACCACCCACAAGTTACTACACAAGTGACTTGCCCTTCCTTACTTTGCTATAACAATGGAATAGGTCATTACAACTTTACTATGTCAGCCACATAATGTATTGCATCATCTCATACCGCACGTCATTTGTCATTTGTACTTATATTGCGTGTATTATTATTAATATTATAATTATTTTACTTTACCCTTGTATAGTTGAGATTTATAGGTTCACTTCTGATGTGTAGGTTCCTTTCATGTATCTTATAATATATATTATCTTTTGAGATTACTTTCCCTATGATGCCTGCTGAGTATCCCATGTTTTGATACTCATACTACACTTCTGCATCTTTTTTTAATGCAATACCTAGTACAATTCACCCTCACAAATTTCTCTCTTTTTCAAAAACCTCTGTCGATTGGATTGTGGTAAGATCCTAGTGTTTGGAGACTTATTTCTTTTCTTTTTGTATCTACTGTCTATATTTTGTATATTTTGGGCAGTCTGTATAAGTATAGTTCTACTCTTATACTTTAGTGGCTCTAGTATTGGTGACATCAGGTCCGGGGTTGGATATCTTGTATATTTGGTTATTCTTTATTTCTATAACGCCCATGTTGTATATTTTATACATATTATGTATGTATCTATGCATGGTGGCCTGTCTGTCTTATTTTAGATTTCCTTATTATTTATGTTAGTTTTTATACCTGTTATGTATGTATCTATACATGGTGGCCCGTCTGTTTGGCTTTCCTTATTATTCATGTTAGTCTTTACTTTCTATTTATGTCTTGGGTTTGGATTACCTATAAGAGAGTTATAGTAGGTTTCATCATGGCCCTATTTAGGATTGTGATAGCATGGTATTAGAGCTTTAGGTTCACCAGTTTTACCAGTATAAGAGCAAGTGCCTAGTAGAATCTCGTGGATTGGTACGATGATGTTTGTATCCTATCTTTGGGAGGCTATATGGTATTCATAGGAAAATTCCACCTTTTTGATTCCCTATCATGCATTTTAATGCTATCAATTTGTAGATCTTATTTTTCTCCACTCTTTTCTAGATGGAAAGGATTTTAGGCCTTTTGGAGGGTATGTCACAAGCGGGGACTTTGCCTGGTAGTTTGAGTGGTTCTAAAGTCAGGGATGAGTTCACAAGTCTTCAATAGGGTTCTATGACTATTTTAGAATATGAGTTAAGGTTCTATGAGCTAACTAGCCATACTACTATGATTGTGCCAACGGAGTATGAGAGAGTGTGGATATTTGTCAGAGGGTTGATCTCACAGCTCTGTTTGGCAATATAACACATAGTGATAGTTGTGTCTACTTTCCTTCAGGTTATGATCATGCGAGGTCTATAGAGGGGTTATGATGCAAGGCAAATAGAGGTGGTGATAAGAGACCTCGCTGTCAGGGATATTTTAGTGGTTCTCAGTCCTGAGGTAAAGGCTTCCCTAGTAGGGGTTATCATCATCACTCTCAGCCTTGTTGGATAATTTATGAAGTGATACAAATTTTAGAGGGTGGTCATTTAGGTGATAGTGGTTAGAGCAACCAGGGTTAAGGTTTGAATTCTCAGTGTTTGCATTTTGGGTATTCATGCCATTGTGGCCATTGTGATTCTCTGGGGTTTTCTCACTAGACTCTATCTAGCAAAGGGTGCTATAAATGCAGTGAGTTGGGTATTTTTATATAAAGTGTCCCAGATACATGCTTTACAAGCGGTAGAGTTCGCAAGTTTTGGCCCTCAGGGCTCTAACGTCACTGGCTAGAGATAGTGCACAAGGTAGTAGGGGTGGTCCCTAAGGTATTAGAGGTGGTTCTTAGGCAAACAAGATGGGTAGATAAGGCAGACGTAGCAAAATGTATGCTTTTTTAGGTAGGCCAATGGCAGAGGCTTCTAATGCCATCATCAGAGGTACGATCATAATTTTTCATCATCCAGCTTCTGCATTATTTGATTTAGGGTCTTTATATTCTTATGTGTCTACTTATTTTGCTACTCGTCTGGAGTTATTATGTGAGTCTTTTCCAATGCCTATGTG
Organism: Jaltomata sinuosa; assembly: GCA_003996215.1. Classification (NCBI taxonomy): domain Eukaryota; kingdom Viridiplantae; phylum Streptophyta; class Magnoliopsida; order Solanales; family Solanaceae; genus Jaltomata; species Jaltomata sinuosa. The sequence goes on from QJPP01004396.1 coordinate 44,450, forward strand.
TGTATCTAGTCCTTTAGGTGATTCATTTATAGTGGATCGAGTGTATAGGTCTTGTGTGGTGACTATCTTGGGGTATGACACTTGGGTACACCTTTTTATCCTAGATATGATGGATTTTGACGTGATTCTATGCATGGATTAGCTATCTCCTTATCATGCAGTCTTTTATTACTTTGCCATGACCATCAATTTGTGTATGTCTAGTATCCCTCTGATAGTGTGGAATTATACCGATTTCCATGTATCGAGAGAAGCGATATCATTTCTGAATACATGACGGTTGATAGGGAAGTGGTGTTTGGCTCTTCTTTCTTATGTTCATGATAATAGTGCCTAAATTCCTTTACTTTAGTCAGTTTCTGTGTTTGTGGGTACTTAGATGTGTCTCTTGCCGATTTACCTAGTCTTCTGCCTGATCATGACATTGACTTTGGCATTGATGTTGAGCCAAGAATTCAACTAATTTTTATCCTGCCATATTGGATGGGACCAACAGAGTTGAGGGAGTTAAATGAGTAGCTTCAGGACCTTCTAAGTAAGGGGCTTATTAAGCCTAGTGTATCTCCATGGGGTACTTCTATTCTATTTGTGAAAAAGAAGGATAGTATTTTGCGTATGTGTATTGACTATCGACAACTAAATAAGGTGACTATTAAGAATAAGTATCTGATGCTGTATATTGATGATTTGTTTGACCATATACAGGGTGTATTAGAATTTTTTAAGACAAACTTGAGGTCAAGGGATAACTATTTGAGGATTAGGGTACCGAGCATCCTGAATACAACATTTGGAACTCACTATGGCCGCTAAGAGTTCTTAGTTATGACTTTTGGTTTGACAAATGCCCTAACAACATTAATGGATTTGATGAATGATGTGTTTAGGACCTATTTAGACTTGTTTGTTATAGTGTCTATTGATAACATATTAGTCTACTCGAGGAGTACGGAGGATCATGAGCAACATTTAAGTGTTGTGCTTCAGACCTTGCGAGATTAATATTTATATGCCAAGTTCTCTAAGTGTGAGTTCTGGCTTGAGTCTATGGCAATCTTATGGTATATGGTGTTTAAGGATGAGATTATGATGGATCCAACACCATTGAATAGATTGGCTCAGAAGAATGTCCCTTTCTAGTGGTACGTCGAGTGCAAGGCGAGCTTTCTAAAGCTCAAAGCCTTATTGATTTCACCTCAACTTCTGACACTTTTGATTGAGGTCCAGGGGTTTACCATATACTATGATGCTTCCAAAGTTTGTTTGGGTTGTGTGTTCATGCAATAAGGTAGGGTTATTGCATATGCTTCCAGGCAGCTAGAGGTTCACGAGAAGAACTATACCACTCATGACTTATTATTGGCAGAATTAGTCTTTGCATTGAAGATTTGGAGGCACTATCTATATGGGGTTCATTGTGAGATCTTCACCGACCATCATAGTCTTTAGTACATTTCAGTCAAAAGGACCTTAATTTGAGACAGCGTAGGTGGCTTAAGTTACTTAAGGACTATGATATTTTGATTTTTTATCATCCGAGCAAGGCAAATGTGGTAGAAGATGACTTAAGCCAAAAGCCAGTGAGTATGGGAAGTTTGGCATTTCTAGTGGCTGAAGAGCGATCTTTGGCTGTGGACATCCAGTCCTTAGCCAATCAGTTGGTTCAACTTGATATTTCTGAGCCCAGGAAGGTTTTTTCTTATATAAAGACTAGGTCCATTCTATTGGAGAAGATTCAGGCTGAGTAGTTTGAGGATGTGAGATTTAGGATAATTTGAGATATGGTGTTGAGTGGAAAGGCTAGGAAGATGACCTTGGGTCCATAGGGTGTTTTGAGGATTAAGGGTCATATCTGTATTCCTAGAGTTGGAGATTTGATTAGGTTGATTATGGTAGAGGCCCATTATTCTAGATATTCTATTCATCAGAGGGAAACATAGATCTAGTGTGACTCAAGGCAGCTCTACCGATAGTGTGGGATAAAGCAGGATATTACACAATTTGTGTCTATGTGCTCAAACTATTAGTAGGTGAAGTACGAGCACAAGAGGTCAGGTGGTTTGACCCAAAGTCTACACATTCCTGAATGGAAGTGGAAGCGGATTACAATGGACTTTGTGGTAGGACTGCCATATAAATTTTAGAGATTGAATGGTATTTGGGTCATCATTGATAGGTTGACCAAGTCTGCTCACTTTTTGTTGGTTCAGACTTTATACAATTTAGAGAGGTTGTCTCGGATCTATATTTAAGAGCTTGTCTATTTGCATGGGGTGCCTGTTTCTATTACTGTTGATCATGTTACTCAATTTACATCATGTTTCTAGAGGTCGATTCAGAGAGAGTTGGGTACTCGAGTTGAGCTTAGACCCACTCTTCACCCATAAACTGATGGTAAGTATGAGTGGACCATTTAGGTTCTAGAGGATATGCTTCGGGTGTGTGTTATTAATTTCAAGGGTCAGTGGGACTAGTTCTTGGCTTTGGAAAAGTTTGCATATAATAATAGCTACTATTTGAGTATTTCAATGGCTCCATTTGAGGCATTGTAGGTAGGAGGTATAGGTTTTCAGTGGGTTAGTTTGATGGTTTTAAGGTTAGGCCTTAGGGCACTGACTTGTTGCGTGATTCCATGGATAGAGTATGGATGATTCAAGAGAGACTCCATACAGCTAAGAGTAGGTAGAAGAGCTATGCTTATCAGAGGGTACGAGACTTGAAGTTTATGGTTGGAGATAGGGTGTTTCTGAAGGTATCGCCTATGAAGGGCATGGTAAGGTTTGGGAGGAAGGGCAAGCTTAGCCTTAGGTTTATCGAACCATTTAAGATTCTACACCGTGTTAGGGAGGTAGCTTATGAGTTAGCTTTGCCTCTTGATCTTTTGAGTTTTCACCCTATGTTCCATGTATCTATGTTGAGGCGGTACATTCTAGATGAGTCTCACATGATTCAATGGGATTTGGTTCAGCTTGACGAGACGTTGACCTTCGAGGAGGAGCCTGCGACTATTCTAAATAGGTAGGTTAGAAAATTAAGGTCTAAGGTGATTCCATTTGAAAAAGTTCAATCGAGGCATTAACTAACCGAGGAGGCTACTTAGGAGATCGAGCTCGATATGTGAACCAAATATCCTCACATTTTTGAGCCTTTAGGTACTTCATATTCCTTAACTTTTGAGGATGAAAGTTCTTTTAGTAGTGGGTGTTGTAATACCCTCCTGGTCATTTTTGTGTTTTTCATGTATTTCTAGCATTTTGACCCTCCTCGTAGCTTTTTATGGCATTTTTGACCTTTAGGGATGGGTGGAACGATTCTTGGATTTTATAAGGGATTCCTTGGTTTGGAGCTTTTGAAGTTGAGAAGTTTGACTTTGGTAAATATTCTTAGTAAACAGGCTTGGATGAATATTTTATCAGTTTTATTAGCTTTAGAATGTGGATTTTGGGCTAGTGGGACCATTAGTTTGGGTCCCGAGGCTCTGGACTCATTTTTGGCACTTGGGTGGATTTTATGTAAAACTGGAAAAGTGTTGACTTTGGTCAATGTTTCATTAAGAAAACCTCTATTGGTCATTTTCATGATTCCGTTGAGTTTGAAATGCCATTTTAAGTTAGGTAGCATTCAATTTATGTTCACGACATTTTGAATAAATTTTGAGGATCCATTCGAAGTCATTTTTGCACTTGGAAGTTATTGGTTTTTCAAAATCTGGTGCAACCCCATTTTCTTCTTCGCGTTAGCGAGGAAGCCTTCATGTTTGTGAAGGTCTGAGAAATTTACCCTCATATTTGTGACGGTTCCTCTATGTTTGTGAAGGAGGGTCCATTGGGACCCAGTCCAAGTCTTTCTCTGCATTACTGAAGGGACCCTTGCATTAGCGAAGGTCCTGCTCAGTGCAGCCCTGCATTCAGAAAGAAGGAACCCTTGGGCAGTATATATACACCAACTTTAAACTCTTCTTGTTTTTCTCTAAAATTTGATCCTTGGGAGCTTTGGGGAGCTGATTCTTGTGGGATTTTCATCCAATTGTACTCGTGTGAGTTCCTTATACTTCCCTCGTGATTTTTCGTTGATTTTTATGCATATATTCATCTTTAATGATGTCAAATTCAGGTTCAAATTTTCTAAAATATTTCATTGATCAAGTGAGCTTCTGGGCTATTTTGAGCCTCGAATTGAATCCTTTTTTTGCCCAACATTTAGGCATGGGTTTCTTACCCTATAGGAAATATAATTGTGAAATTTTTTTCAATTATGTCAATTGGCCCCGAGGGTCTATTTTTAACCTGATTTGTAACCTATTTTTTAAATTATTGATTCAGGTATCGTTAGTTCATGATTGATTTGTAGATTATTTATTTGGTAGCACGACAACAATCTGAGTCTTTACAGAAGGGGAAGGCTTCATTGTGATCGTTTGAGTCAGTAGTTTTGCCGTGAGGTAGGTTACATTTTCCCTTTCTTTAGAATTAGCTTAGATAGATGATATAAGGTATATATTGCATGTTGGTTAGGGGATTTGCTAGGTAGTATTAGATTTATATCGAATTCTTAAAATATGGTATGTTTCGGGGAACGTAGAATGGTATTTCCTAAGCATTAGTTCAAGTTGCATACTATCATGTTAGGATTAGATTAGGGATGTTAGTATAATCTTAGGGAAGGATTTTGTGGTAGAGTAGCTTTCTTTCACCGATTTTGTCACGACCCGATTTCGCAAGTCATGATGGCACCTACAATCCCCCAGTAGGCGAACCAATTCCCATAGCCCAGAACAGTTAGTAATGGGCTACTACCTAACCAAAACGCACCAGCAAGCAGAAATAAGCGAAAGCAAAACTCGAATATAAATACATAATGGAAACTACACCAACCCCAAGACTTGGTATCAATAGTACAGAAGCTTCTAATAGGATACAAGTGCTAGTAGTAACAAAATACAACATAAATTGCCACCAAGAGTACAAGGAGCAATAGTACAACAGATGATATGTAGACAAGCCCCGACCGTCAGGCGCTCACCCTAGTCTCAAAGATCCAAAAGCTGCACGAGTCTCCAACGTGATCAACTGCGAAAGCTCAGCTAATATCTGCACAAAAAAGTTCAGAAGTGCAGTATGAGCAACAAAATCATGGGTACTCAGTAGGTATCATAGGCCGACTGAGCGCATATAAGATATAAAAGCAGTAAGTAACAGATAGCAAGAAAGCAGTCACTGAAGCAATAAGCAAGGCACAAGGAGCTAGCACAGATCATCCATAACCAAGAGCTTCAAGTAACACATGCTAGCACAGAGATACAATTACACAGAATCACAGGTGAAGGAAAGGAGAACGCACCTAGAGTCCTTGCACAACAATATAAGTAAGTAGAGAGAGAGTTGAGAAAATAGCGGTATACCGGTAACCTCAAGTGGAAGGAAAAGACGGAGAGCAGTCTAACATACTCAAAATGGAATCAACCAGTATAAGGATATCATAACACCAATCCAATCATATGATAGCATAACCAGGGCACCACCTCACAAGTACAACCCTAGGATGAAATAACTAGGCCACAATAACTGAGAGATACCACTCAATTTCCCACAAGGATAGAGCCAGAGTGTCACACTCTACTCAGAAGGCCACACAAAAGTGCCTCAATAAGATAGGACTCCCTAGCCCTCTCAATAATAAAAAATCCCACAACCAAAGCCTTAACAGGCTAGCCATCACTAATCTTTCAAGAACCGGTGCCAAGACAAGCTCTAAATAAGTACAGGAGTAAATATAGTCTACCTACAGTCCCAACGGCCGCCCATACAACCGAGGAACACAATCAAGTGAAAGAAAACCCTCCAGCATCCCATACTACCAGAGCGTACACTGAACACACATAAAACAAGGGTGGAATCCAATGCATGATATGATATGATATGATGTGTGAAATAGAACCTCTGTATGTACCTCCTCCGGTGCCAATCGGGCCCAGCAGGCAGGTTCCATGGAAGGACTCAGCCTATATACCTTTACTCCATCATATACCCTTCCCTCTGGTGCACGCAGCCCGAAGGTCCTAGGCCCAGAGCGGCAAGGTCCATGGAGGTCCCTGACACTATACTAAAACTCAGTATCAAGACATGTCATCCGGAAGCAAGTCCGGGATCAAGATAGAGACCCAGTCTCAAGTATGCATGCCCAGACCCTGTCCAGGACTAAAGTAGTTTAAATGCCTCAAAAACTCCTCCAAGGGTGCCCGGGCGTAACCGGGTCTAAAACTGTAGTAAATCAAGTCTAATGCTCCGCCCTGCAGAGACTAGTATCAGTAATAAAATCAAGTCTGGTGCTCTGCCCCGCAGAGACTAGTATCAGTAATAAAATCAAGTCTGGTGCTCTGCCCCGCAGAGACTAGTATCAGTAATAAAATCAAGTCTGGTGCTCTGCCCCACATAGACTAGTATCAGTAATAAAATCAAGTCTGGTGCTCTGCCCCGCAGAGACTAATACCAGTAATAAAATCAGTGCGAAAACATCCAAAAATCCCCTTTTCTATCATCAACAATACCAAAAATGGGCCCCCAGGGCCATGCAAATTTAGGAAAACTGTCGGTAGTGGCTCACAGCCAAAACTGTAGTAAAAAATGCAGGGAAAAACCTTTTTCATGGATGATATGCTCGCACACAAATATAAAAGTAGCCGAACAGCTCACAACAATTCCTATCAGCCCTGCACAGGCCCAATAGCTACTCAGCAGACATAACCAACCTAAAAGGATAATCTCTATGTCCGGGACTCACGGAAATTCCCAAATAGCCCATCATCTATGTTCCAGAGTCAATACAAGGCCACACAGGACCACAAAGGTAATATACATTACTACGCGAATACTACAAACAACCTATGAAATAGACGTACAAAAGGTGGACAAGGTCTGGGGTACCAACCTATAACAACCCATCCAAAGATGCTAATTAATGCAGTTATAGCCTATATACACAGAGTCTATATAGGGGAAAACCATAACCTACTTGTCATCCGATGACTAGCTGCGGGAACGACGTCGTCCAGACTCAAATTGCTCCGGGAAGCTCTGAAACACACAAAACAAATACTTTCAACTGAATCCCCAAATACGTCTCTATGAAGGCTGACCAACCAAGGTAATGGAACAATTGCTAGAATCGACAAGGCTGTAAGAACGAGCCATAGCCATTTGATAAGGTGTTAATGTCACACTCACGACCAGCCAACTCCAAAACATATGATGAGGCCAATAACAACAATAAATGGCAGCTAAATCCAACAACAATATGTTAACCATATCTCAAAGGAGCGACGAGCTCCCGAGGCACTATTTCAAGGCGTACTTCACGTTTGTCCAATCCAATCACTATCGTATGTGATCCCAAAAAGAATAGAACAATTTCCCAATTCCTCCAGCACCTTACCACAACCAGAACACCACAACAATAACAAAACATAACAAGATAAAGGGGCTGTCCAAAGCCACAAATCCAAAATACCATTTCGTGGCTCAGAAATCCATAAAATAATACTAGAAAATATAATAATGAAGGAGGGTCGTAGGTGAGAGATTTCCTTGACAAAAATATTCAATATTCCAAGATTAACCACCTGTCTCCTTGCAGGAACAACAAACATATCCAAATACAACAAGAAACTACTACAAGTTATCAAAAAATACAACTTTTCGTGACTAGAAGCTTAGAATCTTGATTCAACAAATAGATAAGTGTACGGGATCCATACCTCGCCAATATAACTCCGTAGCTACTGCCAAATACTCACAAAACACCTTCTGGATTACTGCATCAACACCCACAAAGATACGCCATGAAATCGACTGGGAAAACTATACAAAAATGACAAGCTCGCGACGTAGAGCAACTTCCGTTAAACTTCCTAATTGAAAGGATCAAAGTCCATGGATTATTTATGCACTTTACCTCTGACTTTCAGTGTATTTTAGGTGAAAATAATGAGTTAAAACGAAGCTGGAACACCTTTTATAAAGCAAAACCGACTTAGGATGCGGGCCCCACCTTGACCTATCTGCTTGGGCGGTCTTACTAAAACGTGAATATCTCTCTATTCTGAAGTCGTATGGATGAACGGTTTAGTGAGTTGGAAACTAGACTCGTAGACCTTCGATTTGGTATATTGGGGGACCATTAAATCTTTAAATATAGGGAGAAACACCCCAAGACATTTAACCAAAATTTGAAGAGAATTCCTTAAAGGAATTTACAATAACTTTTTTCGACTTTTGTTTCGCAACTTGCTTGACTTCAAAACTTATCATACGACCATTTTGCCTTTACAATACCTCATAACACATCCTTCTTAGTATATTAGACACTATTAGTCTTACCCCAAAGTCACGGGTTACTTTAATCCTTCCAAACGGGCGAGGTGTTACACGAGGCATTTCTTTAACTCAAACTTTTGAGTAAGGGATTTCTTTGACCTAGAACCTTGGTTTAATTCTTTGATATTAACAAGAATGTTGTCGGAAGTCAACGATTTCAAAAGTTGAAGCTCTAAAATGAGGAACGGCAATAAAGACCAAACAAACGGCCCGGGCACCGAACTACCGGTCCCGACAAGCCATAAATGACTTGGGCCGCTACAAGTAAGATCTAATGGTACAAGAAAGGCGAAAATGTGTAAATGAACGGAAGGGTCATTACATCATCCACTACTAAAAAGACTTTCGTCCCCGAAAGTCAAGAAAGAAGAAAATACCAGAGATTTAAGAACAACAGATACCACGCCCGTACTACTCTCTCGGACAACCCGGGTAACTTCCGCGTTCGGATGGCGCCCAATAGAACAGAACCAAAGAAAGCAACCAAGCCTTAATTTCTTACTAGCCAAGCTAGATTTCAACCTCCAAAGATCTGCCAACCCAAACTGAACCACGAGAATCTTAACCAAAAAGAACCTACACAACATCGAAACCAGAGCACCAAGTCTATCAACACACAAAACTCGAATCCTCAAAGCCATACCAAGTTTACCAGAAAATCCATCAACCCGAAACTCTAACTCATGAACCCGTTGTTCCGCAAAAGCCCCCTTTTTTTTTGAACTGAATCCTTTAGCACCACAAAAAGGAAGCTGCATACAAGTCGAACACTCAAACCACCCTCGAAGCATCAACTGACACACCGGAGATCCGTAGTTCTTGCTTATACTTTACCACGAACGAAGTCACCCACTTTATTCAAACTCGTTTTAAGCCAAGATATAGGCTACTAGCCTTTGCCATCTAAGATAACAACCTGTAGCATATCATTGAAAATGAAATTACCTGCCTTGATTGACCACCAACCAACGAATGAACAATTTGTTTTTCTAACATCAAATTCGCTAACTGAACCGTGCCAGGTCTGAATCAGCTGAAAGTGAATGAACCAGGGCAATCTGCCCAAAAGACCCAAACCAAAACCATGATCCTGCAAGAAGTGTGGTAAGCCTACCACGAAGTCTGTAACCATGAGCCAAGCTCCCAACTCTAGAAAACACTACTGCTACTCCGAACACTCGAACACCATTTGAATGTGAAATTGCCTTACGAATGTCACCTCAGGAAGAACTCCACCATGCCACGAATATTAAGTCCAAACACCCCGAAGGCAAAGGAAAAAGGTGCCTGGGGTTCAAAGTTACCATCTAGCCATAAAAAGTTTTGCATATACTTTTAACTCATTCCTTTGAATCGAATCAACTGCTGTACTGGTTCTGTAAACAACCAACCACTTCGAAGCATATATCATAATGAACTTCTCATCCATACTGGCCGAGTCTAACAAACACTAGAACCCCACAAAAACAACAACTCTGGAGGAATCAATTAAATAAGCTTTTGAATCCTCGGCAAATGAATGGAGATTACTAGTCTCTACGTATCATCAGAACTCAAAATAGCGTCGCCAGTCTCAACTCACACAAGCTGACCACATAAAGCATACACCACTGCTGAAGCTCAAACTTACGTCGCTGAGTCTATCCAACCATGGTAGAAGAACCTCGTACTAACTAGAACACTGCTAAAATCTAGAATATCTTTCCTCTTGCAGAGGTTAGCCAAGGACTAGGTGTCCAAGGCCAATAGCCGCATCCACAACTGAAGTAAAAAAGCTAAGTTGCCCGCACCAACTGCCTCCCGGCACTAGGATACTGCAACCAAATAGAAACTGCCACGAACTATTCGATGTAACCTGCCAAGTTATGATTTTGAACACCGACTTTCAAAACTGCCAACCAAAGCCTTGGTCGAACCTTTATGCTGCCAATGAACCCTTAAGAACCCAAGCCAACTAGGCCTGAAAATATAAGTTGCCAACACCACAGCTGCTACTGAAACAAAACCCAATCGATGGAAAACCCACGACAATGTGTAGACGGCTGAATCGAATCACCGACACACAATCCCAAAGCAAACCTTCATCGCTACCTCAGGCAACTACGAGGACACATAAACACATACAAAGAGTATCTCCCTTCTTTTTCAACTAAACAAAAATGCTTCTTTAGCACATACTAAACCTTACAAATCCTTTCTCGAATAAGAACCTGAAGCCATTACCTCACTACTCATAGCTACACGTAAAATTCAATAAGGCAGGAGAAGGATGGGCCGGATGCCCAACTCACCCGAAATGTTTACAAATACAACCCAACCACGAGGTTACGATCAACACTTAGTCGGAAGTGCTTAAAGTCAAGACCCAATAACGATGCCAACATCCAGAGCTCATCGAAAGAACTACGATCAAGATTCGTTCGAACTGGAGCTAGGGATACAACCAAACACCCAACGGACCAGGAAGTGGAGGAGGCTATGGGAACAACCCACATACCTGCCAACCTCCTAAACTAATCAACAAAGAGGGTCGACTCTAGACACTCGGGAGACCAAACCAATCTATGTACACTAGCATAACCAATATCTCCCAACTGAGGCAAAATCTCAACTCCGGCCCAACTACCGGTAATACACCAAACCATCACACGAATCTCTAGCCACGCTAGATAACGGCCTAGGCAACAACCATCTAGGACCGCTCAACAAGGGCAACTCAACCACAAGTCCAAAATCACAATGAAACAGGGGTAACCCAACTAGAAACAGAATAACATGAACTACCCACGAGCTACAACTATGGGAAAACACCTCTCAAGGCTAACTTACCCCCCTCACTACTAAAGAATAAACTACCAATAAAATAACATATCGATACTACAATTCGGGTAGCCAAACAACTTAAACAAGTAGCAGGTAGACATATAAGGAATTACACGACAGAAGGGATAGAGTCGCAACACGAGTGGGACTAACATAAGTCGAAGGTAGCAAAAGCCTAACCTGTAGCAATAATATCAGGAACCTCTACCTCTGGCCCACCAAGAGGAGTATCAAGCTGATGGGATACACAATCATGGGGTAATTCCTAGTAAAGTGCCCATGCTTACCACACCAAAAATAGCCTATACCAGATAAAGTCTGACGGGAAAATCTTACCTCGTACTCCAATACCGACAGACAACCCTGCTGAAGAACTAGAAGCTCAACCCTAACTGAAGCACCACTCACAGAACCGGGTACTGAAACACTCACTGGATGGCTCAGAGTCCTAGCCACGGTGTCTTGAAGCACTGAGGTCGCTATAAATCCAATCAGAAGTTTGGCTGACCCCACCCCCCTATCTAGTGCAGTAAATCCTCACTCTGGAGTCCTGGCGTTGATGGAAGCATTGAAGCAACAGGCACAGAAGCCTCGGCACCAACCGCTATCGCACTCGTATGAGGCATCTCAGAATGAATGAACAACCGAAGTTTAGAAGTCAATAGAGCCAGGAACACACGATGAGGAGCCAAGAAGATGAAATGTTTCCTAACAATGCCCTGTAGCCTACCGCAGATAGGATACGGACATCATCGTACCAATCCACGAGACTCTACTTAGACACTTGCTTCTGTACCATGACACTGGTGAACCTAGAGCTCTGATACCAAGCTGTCATGACCCGATTTCTCAAGTCATGATGGCACCTACAATCCCCCAGTAGGCAAACCAATTCCCTTAGCCCAGAACGGTTAGTAATGGGCTACTACCTAACCAAAATGCACCAGCAAGCAGAAATAAGCGAAAGCAAAACTCGAATATAAATACATAAAGGAAACTACACAAACCCCAAGACTTGGTATCAATGGTACAGAAGCTTCTAATAGGATACAAGTGCTAGTAGTAACAAAATACAACATAAATTGCCTCCGAAAGTACAAGGATAAATAGTACAACAGATGAGATGTAGACAAGCCCCGACCGTCAGGCGCTCACCCTATTCTTAAAGATCCAAAAGCTGCACGAGTCTCCAACGTGATCAACGGCAAAAGCTCAGCTAATATCTGCACAAAAAAGTGCAGAAGTGTAGTATGAGCACCAAAACCACGGGTACTCAGTAGGTATCATTGGCCGACTGAGCGCATATAAGATATAAAAGCAGTAAGTAACAGATAGCAAGAAAGAAGTCACTGAAGCAATAAGCAAGGCACAGGGAGCTAGCACAGATCATCCATAACTAAGAGCTTCAAGTAACATATGCTAACACAGAGATACAATTACACATAATCACATGTGAAGGAAAGGAGAACGCACCTGGAGTCCTTGCACAACAATATAAGTAAGTAGAGAGAGAGTTGAGAAAATAGCAGTATACCGGTAACCTCAAGTGGAAGGAAAAGACGGAGAGCAGTCTAACATACTCAAAATGAAATCAACCAGTATAAGGATATCATAACACCAATCCAATCATATGATAGCATAACCAGGGCATCACCTTACAAGTACAACCCTAGGATGAAATAACTAGGCCACAATAACCGAGATATACCACTCAATTTCCCACAAGGATAGAGCCAGAGTCTCACACTCTGCTCAGAAGGCCACACAAAAGTGCCTCAATAAGATAGGACTCCCTAGCCCTCTCAATAATCAAAAATACCACAACTAAAGCCTCAACAGGCTAGCCATCACTAATCATTCAAGAACCGGTGCCAAGACAAGCTCTAAATAAGGACAGGAGTAAATATAGTCTACCTACAGTCCCAACAGCCGCCCATACAACCGAGGAATACAATCAAGTGAAAGCAAACCCTCCGGCATCCTATACTACCGGAGCGTACACTGAACACACAACAAATAAGGGTGGAATCCAATGCATGATATGATATGATATGATGTGTGAAATAGAACCTCTGTATGTACCTCCTCCGGTGCCAATCGGGCCCAACAGGCAGGTTTCATGGAAGGACTCAGCCTGTATACCTCTACTCAACCGTATACCCTTTCCTCTGGCGCACACAGCCCGAAGCCCCAGGCCCAGAGCGACAAGGCCCATGGAGGTGCCTGACCCCATACTAAAACTCAGTATCAAGACATGTCATCCGGAAGCAAGTCTGGGATCAAGATAGAGACCCAGTCTCAAGTATGCATGTCCAGACCCTGTCCAGGACTAAAGTAGTATAAATGCCTCAAAAACCCCTCCAAGGGTGCCCGAGCATAACCGGGTCTAAAACTGTAGTAAATCAAGTCTAATGCTCCGCCCTGCAGAGAGTAGTATCAGTAATAAAATAAAGTCTGGTGCTCTGCCCCGCAGAGACTAGTATCAGTAATAAAATCAAGTCTGGTGCTCTGCCCCGCAGAGACTAGTATCAGTAATAAAATCAAGTCTGGTGCTCTTCCCCACAGAGACTAGTATCAGTAATAAAATCAAGTCTGGTGCTCTGCCCCGCAAAGACTAATACCAGTAATAAAATCAGTGCGAAAACAACCAAAAATCCCCTTTTCTATCATCAACAGTACTAAAAACGGCCCCCCAGGGCCATGCAAATTTAGGAAAATTGTCGGTAGTGGATCACAGCCAAAACTGTAGTAAAAAATGCAGGGGAAAACCTTTTTCATGGATGATATGCTCGCTCACAAATATAAAAGTATCCCAACGGCTCACAACACTTCCTATCAGCCCTGCACAGGCCCAATAGCTACTCAGCAGACATAACCAACCTAAAAGGATAATCTCTATGTCCGGGACTCATGGACATTCCCAAATAGCCCACCATCTATGTTCCAGAGTCAATACAAGGCCACACAGGACCACAAAGGTAATATACTTTACTACGCGAATACTACAAACAACGTATGAAATAGACGGACGAAAGGCGGACAAGGTCTGGGGTACCAACCTATAACAACACATCCAAGGATGCTAATTAATGTAGTTATAGCCTATATACGCAGAGTCTATATAGGTGAAAACCATAACCTACTTGTCATCCGATGACTAGCTGCGGGAATGACGTCGTCCAGACTCAAACTGCTCCGAGAAGCTCTGAATCACACAAAACAAATACTTTCAATTGAATCCCCAAATACTTCTCTATGAAGGCTGACAAACCAAGGTAATGGAACAATTGCTAGAATCGACAAGGCTGCAAGAACGAGCCATAGCCATTTGATAAGGTGTTAATGTCACACTCACGACCAACCAACTCCAAAACATAAGATGAGGCCAATAACAACAATAAATGGAAGCTAAATCCAACAACAATATGTTAACCACATCTCAAAGGAGCAATGAGCTCCCGAGGCACTATTTCAAGGCGTACTTCACATTTGTCCAATCCAATCACTATCGTATGTGATCCCAAAAAGAATCACGCAATTTCCCAATCCCTCCAGCACCTTACCACAACCAGAACACCATACCAATAACCAAACATAACAAGATAAAGGGGCTGTCCAAAGCCACAAATCCAAAATACCATTTCGTGGCTCAGAAATCCATAAGATAATACTAGAACATATAATAATGAAGGAGGGTCGTAGGGGAGAAATTTCCTTGACAAAAATATTCAATATTCCAAGATTAACCACCTGCCTCCTTGCAGGAACAACAAACATATCCAAATACAACAAGAAACTACTACAAGTTATCAAAAAATACTTTTCGTGACTAGAAGCTTAGAATCTTGATTCAACAAATAGATAAGTGTACGGGATCCATACCTCGCTAATATAACTCTGTAGCTACTGCCAAATACTCAGAAAACACATGCTGGATTGCTGCATCAACACCCACGAAGATACGCCATGAAATCGACGGGGAAAACTATACCAAAATGACGAGCTCGCGACATAGAGCAACTTCCGTTAAACTTCCGAATTGAAAGGATCAAAGTACATGGATTGTTTATGCACTTTACCTCTGATTTTCAGTGCATTTTGGGTGAAAATAATGAGTTAAAACGAAGATGGAACACCTTTTATAAAGCAAAACCGACTTAGGATGCGGGCCCCACCTTGACGTATCTGCTTGCGCGGTCCTACGAAAACGTGAATATATCTCTATTCTGAAATTGTATGGATGAACGGTTTAGTGCGTTGGAAACTAGACTCGTAGAACTTCGATTTGGTATATTGGGGGCCCACTAAATCGTTATATATAGGGAGAAACACCCCAAGATATTTAACCAAAATTTGAAGAGAATTCCTTAAAGGAATTTACAATAACTTTTTCCGACTTTTGTTTCGCAACTTGCTTGACTTCAAAACTTATCATACGACCATTTTGCCATTACAATACCTCATAACACATCCTTCTTAGTATATTAGACACTATTAGTCTTACCCCAAAGTCACGGGTTACTTTAAACCTTCCAAACGGGCGAGGTGTTACACGAGACATTTCTTTAACTCAAACTTTTGAGTAAGGGATTCCTTTGACCTAGAACCTTAGTTTAATTCTTTGATATTACCAAGAATGTTGTCGGAATTCAATGATTTCCAAATTTGAAGCTCTAAAATAAGGAACGACCATAAATACCAAACAAACATCCCGGGCACCGAACTACCGGTCCCGACAAGCCATAAATGACTTGGGCCGCTACAAGTTAGCTCTAATGGTACAAGAAAGGCAAAATGTGTAAATGACCGGAAGGGTCATTACAGATTTTTATCATTTCTATGTTTATTTTCTGTATTGTCTTCCATTATGAGATTGTCGGCTTGAAGCAGTGGGTTTGGACTGGCTAGACTCCAGGTTAGTGTGATTATGGTATGAAGGGTGGTTTATCCTATTTTGTGTATACATATACATATACATATGTATACTTGTGTTGGCACGCATATATTTATACATACATACACATGGATTGTGGTACGATTTGAAGGAAAAATATTGATTTTTGTCTTTAAACTAAAATTCCCCATTTTTACTGATTTGAGCTTTGAGGGGAGTGTACTACTTTTATTACTGATTTTCAGTTTTGTAGAGGAAGTTATACCATCTTACTATGGATTTCAGGTTACATAAAGATTTGTATCATTTTATCACTAATTTCTGATTTGGAATGACTGCACCACCTTTGAAACTCGGGCTGAGGAACGCTCGTTGTAACACCCCATACACGTATCTAGCTATCAAATCCTAAATCCATCAAGGTTGCTGCATTTCTTGCAAACTGTGTGGTCACCACGGGCAGTGCCACGGGCGTCGTAGCGCAGACGGCCCGTGGGATGTCAAGTGAAGACCAAAAAGTTGGGCTGTGCCAGCTGCCTCAGTCCGATGGGCGGCCACGACGGGCATCGCAGGTGCGACGGCCCGTAGGACCTCGCCGTTATAATGGTCCAGCCATTCCTCCCCAGTAACCAGTATGTCGATGGGCTAGGCCACGGGCATCGCCAGTGCGACGGGCCCATCAAAAGGGACCAACAGACATCCACCAAGGCCACCCCTACCTGACGTCTTAGCCGACATGCTGTCGTGGGCACGATGCCCTTCGGATAGCCCGTAAGGCAGCCCAGTTTCCTGAAACTTTTCATTTAAATCCCAAAGGCATTTTGGTCATTTCCCACCCTATTATGTATTAAGTGAAGTCATTTTTACTACTTTTAGAAGGGTTTTCACCCATATTACCCTAAGTGTATCCTAAGTTCCTCATTCCTCACTCTAGGAGGAAAAGTGCTCTCAAGTTCAAGTTTCCAAGATCAAAGTCATGTCTCCTAGTTCTTTTCCAATCAAGTGGGTAATATTCCACCAAGGTATGTGGGTTTTTAACAATGGGTTCCTTTCACCCTTGTGCCCAAATTCCCCAACTCTTATCTTGAATTCTGAAGTTATAAAATTAGGGTTTTGATCTAAAATTGGGAAAAGTTTATGAAATGCGTTTCTATGTTTAAATTCATGGTTTCCTCTTGATTACTCATGATTTGATTATGATTCTCTCATTGGTTTTAAAAGCCCAAGCATGAATGTTGATTTCTAGTATGAAACTATGAATTTACATGTTTTCAAGAGAAAGTTGGCATTATTAGATATCATGGCCTCTAGGTATTTATGAAATTGCATGACTAATTCTTTAAGTATGAATTTAGCAAGAAAAGTATATTTTGAATTATGGTCTTGCAATGCTTTAAGAATCATGACTTTTGAATTGCATGACATCAGATATATCCTTATGCTTTTCCAACAGTTTTGGACATCAGATATGTCCCTATGTTTAAAGAAAGTTTGGACATAAGATATGTCCCTATGTTTAAAGAAAGGTTTGGCATCTAGATATGCCCACCTAAGTTAAGTGAATTGCACTATATCAGATATACCCTTATGCCTTTCAAACAGATTTGGCATCAGATATGCCCAAGTATTATATGAGCTATATGTATGTTTTGGGAGTAGTATTAGCACCGAGTTGGACAGGGTGAGAGTACCCAAAAAGGTCCCAGAACTATGTGCCACCGTAGGTCTTAAGTCCTCTCTGTTGGGCATCAATTTAGTGATCACGCCAGGTAATGCCTTTATACCCTGACAAGGTATATTGGGTCCTTTTTATGGGGCGGATACATCGGATTCCATGTAGATCACATGGTCTATGTCGGTTAGAGAACCTCCCACAAGAAAATAGTTTATGCTTTTAAACTTGCATTTGACTATTATTCAGATTTCAGACTTATTACTTATGATTATGTTTCAGCTTAAAAAAAGTATTAGAGTCATTGCATTGAGTTTATCTTTAAAAGCATGATTTCAGTTATTTAAGTATACTTAGAATGTTTTCATCATGTTCATGCATTACTCACATACTTAGTACATTCCATAGTACTAATGCATATTGCGCTGCAAGCAGATTCAGGCATACCTTCTAAGGCTTGTGGCTAGATTCCTAGGTCACTCCCTCAGCCAACTTTGGTGAGTCCTCATAGTTCGAGGACTAGATCTTATTTCAGTTTTTATGCTTCCTTTACATATTAAATTGTTGAGGCAGTTGGGGTGTTATCCCATCAACTCTCTATGAGTGTACTAGAGGCTTTCAGACATAGAAGTTATGAGATGATCTTTGAGTTGTATTTCCTATTTGACTCTCTATTTGTGCTATGTCTTCCGGTTTTCGGATTTACTTTGATGCTTCTGCTATGTCTTATCTTTGTTATGCTTGATACTGCTATGACCAAGGGTTTGCTTGGGATCCTTGTGGTTCCAAGACCCATGTTACGTCTAGGGGGTAGCCTCGGGGCACGACAAACTTGGTATTATAGCCTCAGGTTCAAGAATCCTAGGATGTCTGAAAGCCACATCGAGTAGAGTCTTTTTCATGTGTGTGAAGCACGCCACCCATATTAGAAGGAAGCTATGAGATGTCTTAGAAAAACTCCACGTCTTTCATGATCACATTGTGTGGTAGAGCTTAAGTCTAATGTTGCTCTAATCCTTATCTTATGCAGTTAAGATTATGCCTCCTTGACAAGCTATGCCTCTCCGAGCCGCTCGAAATGCCGCTCCTCAAGTTCCAATTGCCGATGTCATGAATGATGAGTTTAGGAATGCTATTCATCTACTAGCTCAGACTTTGGTAAATCAATAGCTCATGCCCCTGCTCATCCTCAAAGTGGGGTAGTGGCCTGAGTTCCTGACTTTATCCTTATGAACCCGCTGGAGTTTTGGAGTTCAAAAGTGGGAGAGGACCCGCTCAATTTTATTGATGAGGTGAAGAAAATCTTTGAGGTTATGCAAGTAGTAGGTGTTGATTATGTTGAGATTGCCTCTTATCAACTCAAGGATGTGGCTCATATTTTGTTCACGCAATGGAAGGAGACTAAGGTGAGGGATGCCATCCCTATGACTTGAGAGTGTTTCGAGAGAGCCTTTCTTGATAGATTCTTTCCCCATGAGTTGAGGCAAGCGAAAGTGGAGGAATTTGTGAACTTGAAACAAGGTTCGATGTCGGTGCAAGAGTATAGTTTGAAGTTCACTCAGTTGTCTAGATATGCTCCCTCCATGGTGGCAGACCCGTATGATCAAATAAGCAAATTCATCTATGGTGTTTCTGATATAGTGAAGAAAGAGTGTAGGTGTTCTTTGTTGTTGAGTGATATGAACATCTCTCATCTTATTACTCATGCCCATCAGATTGAGGGTGACAATCTTAGGGAGATGGCAAGGGAGAGTAAGAGGGTTATATCCGAGGGATCATGTTTTGGTCATCACAAGTCCAGAGTTGGACATCGCTCTTCTCTTCAGAAAAAGTCATCAGGTCCTATTCACTCTTCTGCTAGTGCTCCTACACAGGCTCAGAAGCCTCATCATGATCAGAGTGGTAAAGGGTTTGGCTCCTATTCCCAGTCCCAGGGTAGTGTTACTAAATGATCTTCTTACCCAGTATATGTTAAGTGTGGGAAGACTCACCTCGGTGAGTGTATGATTGGTAGAGAGGGTTGCTTTGGGTGTGGTCAGACTGGGCACCATGTTAGGGATTGCCCTTTGGCTAAGAAGGGGCAGGGATGTGGTAGAACTCAGTCTACCCCCACAGCTTTAGGTGGTAGACTATCCCCGCAGGGCGCAACTTCTAGTTTGGTGGTCAGTGCCAGAACCGTCTTTATGCCATGTCCTGCCACCAGGATCAAGAGAGTTCTCCAGATGTGGTTACCGGTATGTTGAAAGTTTTCTCTTTTGATTTGTATGCCCTGTTAGATCATGGTGCTTCCTTATCTTTTGTAACCCCTTATTTGGCTTGTAAGTTCAAGATTCATCCTGAATTGCTTTTAGAACCCTTTCATGTTTCTACTCTTATTGGTCAGTCAATCCTAGCCGAAAGAGTCTATCGAAATTACCCTATCTCTGTCCTTCATAGAGTCACTTCAGCGGATTTAGTAGAGTTGGAGATGACTGCTTTTGATGTCATTCTTGGTATGGATTGGTTGTATGCATGTTATGCCTCAGTTGATTGCCGCACTCGTGTGGTTAGTTTCAAGTTTCCTAATGAACTCGTCCTAGAATGGCAAGGTAGTCCCTCTTCTTTGAAGGGTCATTTCATATCTTATCTCAAGGCTAGGAAGATAATTTTTAAGGGTTATGTCTATCATATAGTTTGGGTTATGGACACAGAGTACGAGACCCCAACTATTCAGTCAGTTCCTATTGTGAATGAATTTCAGAAGTGTTTCCCAACAATGTGCCCGGAGTCCTTCCCGAGCGGGAAATTGACTTTGGGATAGATCTTCTTCCGGATACAAATCCTATCTTTATTCCTCCCTATAGAATGGCCCCTGCAGAACTCAAGGAGTTGAATATCAGCTGAAAGACTTGCTTGATAAGGGTTTCATCAGGCCTAGTATTTCTCCTTGGGGTGCCCCAATTTTGTTTGTTCGAAAGAAAAATGGATCTCTTAGAATGTGTATCGATTACCGTCAATTGAACAAGGTCACAATCAATAATAAGTATCCTATTCTTAGGATTGATGACTTGTTCGATCAACTTAAGGGTGCTAGTTTCTTCTCCAACATCGACCTTAGATCTGGTTATCATCATCTTCGGGTTCGGGAGTGTGATATCCCAAAGACAGCCTTCAGGACTTGATATGGTCATTATGAGTTTGTTGTTATGTCTTTTGGCCTAACAAATGCTCCTGCAGCTTTTATGGATTTGATGAACCGTGTGTTCAGATAGTTTTTGGATATGTTTGTGATTGTTTTCATTATTGATATCCTCATCTACTCTCGGAGTAAGAAGGAGCATGAGGATCACCTGAGGGTTGTGTTGAAAACTCTTAAGGAGAGACAGTTGCTTGCTAAGTTTAGCAAGTGCGAGTTTTGGATGCAGTCTGTTGCTTTTCTGGGTCACATTGTTACTAGTGATGGTATTCGGGTTGATTCTCAAAAGATCGAGGCACTGAAGAACTAGCCTAGAACCACTTCCCCATCCGATATTAGGAGCTTCTTGGGTTTGGATGGTTACTATAGGAGATTTTTGGAGAGGTTTTCCTCCCTTGATGACCCATTGACCTGCTTGACTCAGAAGAAGGCTAAGTTTCAGTAGTCCGACTCTTGTGAGAAAAGTTTTCAGGAATTGAAGACTCGATTGACTAAAACTCTAGTATTGGCTCTACCCTAGGGCCTTGATGATTTTGTTGTGTATTGTGATGCCTCTAGAATTGGTTTGAGTTGTGTTTTGATGCAACAGGGCAAAGTAATTGCTTATGCCCCGAGACAGCTTAAAGTGCATGAGAAGAACTAGCCTACTCATAATCTTGAGCTAGCGGCCGTGGTTTTTGCTTTGAAGATTTGGAGACACTACTTGTATGGTGTGCATGTGGATGTTTTCACCGATCATAAGAGTCTTAAATATGTGTTCACTCAAAAGGAATTGAATTTGCAACAAAGGAGATGGCTTGAGCTCCTTAAGGATTATGATATGAGTGTGCTTTACCATCCAGGTAAGGCCAATGTCGTGGCGGATGCTTTGAGTAAGTTGTCCTTGGGAAGTGTAGCTTCCATTGAATATGGAAAGAAGGAATTGGTTAAAGAAGTTCATAGGCTTGTTCGGTTGGGAGTTCGGTTTATGGACTCGACCGAAGGTGGTGTGATTGTGACTAAGGGTGCCGAATCATCCTTGGTGGATGAGGTGAAAGCCAAGCAACACCAAGATCCCGTTCTACTTCAGCTTAAGGGTGCAGTTCGTCAACAGAGGGTTGAGGTTTTCACCCAGGGGGAGATGGTGTGCTTAGTTATCAGGGCCTTTTATGCATTTCGATGTTGATGGGTTGATACAGCAGATTTTGTCTGAGTCTCATAGTTTTAGAAACTCCATTCATCCGGGTGCCACTAAGATGCACCGTGATCTATGGGATGTCTTTTGGTGGAATGGTATGAAGAAGGACATAGCTGGGTTTGTCGCAAAGTGTCCCAACTGTCAGAAGGTAAAGGTGGAACATCAAATGCCAGGTGGTATGCTTCAAGATATTGACCTTCCCACTTGGAAATGGGAAGCAATCAATATGGACTTTATTATGGGATTGCCTCGTACTCGAAGGCAACATGACTCCATTTGGGTGATTGTCGACCGGATGACCAAGTCATCCCATTTCTTGGCTGTTAAGACTACAGATACAGCGGATGATTATGCTAGACTCTACATTCGGGAGATAGTCCGATTGCATGGTGTTCCCTTGTCTATCATTTGAGATAGAGGTCCTCAGTTTACATCTCAGTTTTGGAGGTTGTTTCAGAAAGGTCTTGGTACTAAGGTGAAGCTTAGCACAACTTTTCACCCTCAGACAGATGGCCAGGCCAAGTGTACTATTCAGACTTTGGAGGATATGTTAAGAGCTTGTGTTATTGACTTCAAAGGGAATTGGGATGATCACTTACCTCTTATCTAGTTTTCCTATAACTACAACTTTCACTCTAGTATCGAGATGGCTCCATATGAGGCACTTTATGGCCGGAGGTGTAGATCTCCTATTGGTTGGTTTGAGGTTGGTGAGGCAGCCTTGATTGGTCCAAATTCTGTGCATGAGACTATGGAGAAGGTTCAGCTTATTCGGGAAAGGTTGAAGACCGCTCAGAGTCGACATAAATCTTATGCGGATGTGAGGAAAAAGGAGTTAGAATTTAAAGTCGATGATTGGGTTTTCCTTAAGGTGTCACCCATGAAGGGCGTGATGAGGTTTGGCAAGAAAGGAAAACTTAGTCCCCGTTTTGTAGGTCCTTATCGGATTTCGAGGAGAGTTGGTATTGTTGCTTATGAGTTGGAGTTTCCAACGGAGTTGGAAGCAGTTCATCCAGTTTTCCATGTTTCCTTGTTGAAGAAGCTTGTTGGCGATCCGAGCTTGATTGTTCGTTTGGAAGATGTAGGTGTGAAGGATAGTCTCACCTATGAGGAAGTCCCCGTGGATATCCTTGATCGTCAGATTCAGAGGTTTCGAAACAAAGAAGTCGCTTCGGTAAAAGTCCTTTGGAGGAATCAGCTTGTTGAGGGTGCTACTTGGGAAGCGAAAGAGGCCAGGAAGGCCAAATATCCTCATCTCTTTCCTTCCGATTCAGTTCTAGCTTGAGGTACTAGGTTCCTCTTTAGTACGTCCCTCCGATTCTACCCCATAAGTTCCTCTCATGATTATAGCATGCATCCATGTTTTACAAAGTTAGTTTATCATGTTTTCAAGTTGAAAAGCTCAAGTTTTATGATTACCCCTTTATTTCTATGTTTTGATGTTTGGTTGGCCTCTTTTACCCTCAGCTTTCCTTGTCTAGCCTTCATTCGAGGACGAATGATCCAAAAGGGGGATATTGTAACACCCCGTACACGTATCCAGCTATCGAATCCTAGATCCATCAAGGTTGCAACATTTCCTGCAAACTGTGTGGTCACCACGGGTAGTGCCACGGGCATCGCAGCTCAGACGGCCCGTGGGATGTCCCGTGAAGACCAAACAGTTGGGCTGTGCCAGCTGCCTCAGTCCGATGGGCTGCTATGATGGGCATCATAGGGGCGACAGCCTGTAGGACCTCACCGTTGGAATGGTCCAGCCATTCCTCCCCAGAAACCAGTCTTCCGATGGGATAGGCCATGGGCGTCGGTAGTGGAAAGGGCCGTGGGAACTCGCCGTCAAAAGGGACCAGCATATTTCCACCAAGGCCACCCCTACCCGACGTATTGGTCGATGGTCTGTCGTGGGCACGACGCCCGTCGTATAGCCCGTAAGGCGACCCAATTTCCTGAAACTTTTCATTAAAATCCCAGGGGGATTTTGGTCATTTCTCACCCTATTATGTATTAAGTGAAGTCATTTTGACTACTTTTAGAAGGGTTTTCACCCATATTACCCTAAGTGTATCCTAAGTTCCTCATTCCTCACTCTAGGAGGAAAAGTGCTCTCAAGTTCAAGTCTCCAAGCTCCAAGTCAAGTCTCCTAGTTCTTTTCCAATCAAGTGGGTAATCTTCCACCAAGGTATGTGGGCTTTTAACAATGTGTTCCTTTAACCCTTGTGCCCAAATTCCCCAACTCTTATCTTGAATTATGAAGTTATGAAATTAGGGTTTTGATCTAAAATTGGGGAAAGTTTATGAAATGAGTTTCTATGTTTAAATTCATGGTTTCCTCTTGATTACTCATGATTTGATTATTATTCTCTCATTGGTTTTAAAAGCCCAAGCATGAATGTTGATTTCTAGTATGAAACTATGAATTTACATGTTTTCAAGAGAAAGTTGGCATGATTAGATATCATGGCCTCTATGTATTTATGAAATTGCATGACTAATTCTTTAAGTATGAATTTAGCAAGAAAAGTATATTTTGAATTATGGTCTTGCAATGTTTTAAGAATCATTACTTTTTAATTGCATGACATCAGATATGTCCTTATGCTTTTCCAACAGTTTTGGACATCAGATATGTTCCTATGTTTAAAGAAAGTTTGGACATCACATATGTCCCTATGTTTAAAGAAAGGTTTGGCATCTAGATATGCCCACCTAAGTTAAGTGAATTGCACGATATCAGATATACCCTTATGCTTTTCAAACAGATTTGGCATTAGATATGCCCAAGAATTATATGAGATATATATATATATTTTGGGAGTAGTATTAGCACTGAGTTGGACAGGTGAGAGTACCCAAAAAGGTCCCAGAACTACGTGCCACCTTAGGTCTTAAGTCCCCTCTGTAGGGCATCAGTTTAGTGATCATGCCAAGTAATGCCATTATACCCTGGCAAGGTATATTGGGTCCTTTCGATGGGGCAGATACATTGGATTCCATGTAGCTCACATGGTCTATGTCGGCTAGAGAACCTCCCACAAGAAAACAGTTTATGCTTTTAAACTTGCATTTGACTCTTATTCAGATTTCAGACTTATTACTTATGATTATGTTTCAGCTTAAAGAAAGTATTAAATTCATTGCATTGAGTTTATCTTTAAAAGCATGATTTCAGTTATTTAAGTATACTTAGCATGTTTTCATCATGTTCATGCACTGCTCACATACTTAGTACATTCTATAGTACTTACGCATTTTGTGTTGCATCCTTTGATGATGCAGATTCGGCATACCTTCTCAGACTCATGGCTAGAGTCCTAGGATACTCCCTCAGCCAGCTTTGGTGAGTCCTCATTCTTCGAGGACTAAATCTTATTTTAGTTTTTATGCTTCCTTTACGTATTAGATTGTTGAGTTAGTTGGGGTGTTGTCCCATCAACTCTCTATGAGTGTACTAGAGGCTTCAGACATAAATGTTATAAGATGATCTTTGAGTTGTATTTCCTATTCAACTCTCTATTTGTGCTATATCTTTTGGTTTTGGGATTTACTTTGATGCTTCCGCTATGTCTTATCTTTGTTATGCTTGAGATTGCTATGAAAAAGGGTTAGCTTGGGATCCTTGTGGTTCCAAGTCCCATGTTACATCTAGGGGGTAGCCTCGGGGTGTGACACTCGTGGCCCTTTTCTCACTTATTTTCCTGCATTTGCTGATAAGCTATGACGTCCTGTGAGATTACTCTAAATTTTACTTTTTTGCATATGTTGATGAGCTATGACGTCCCGTGAGATTACTCCAAGTTTTACTTTTTTACATTTGTAAATGAGCTATATTCTTTTCTTCTTGTATATTTTGTCTATATTTTGTACATTTTGGGCAGTCAATATCAATATATTTTAATTCTCTTACTTTAGTGGCTCTTGTACCGATGAAACCAGGTCCGGAGTTGGATATCTTGCATATTTGGTTGTTCTTCATTTCCATTGGGCCTATGTTGTAGAATTTGTACCTATTATATATTTATCTACACATGGTGGCCCGTCTGTCTCAGTTTAGCTTTCCTTATTATTCATGTTAGTATTTACTTTCTGTTTATGTCTTGGGTTTGGCTTACCTACTAGAGGGTTATAGTAGGTGCCATCATAGCCTAATTTTGGGTTAAGACTGGAATTCAATGGAACATCGAATTTCAAAACTTCATGAAAGAAGTGAAAGAATAAAGGGAGAAAATTCATAATCATTCATAATCATATCGCATGGGTTTTCCTCTGTTTGTGAACATTCATAATCATATCGCATGGCATATCATTGGTACATCATGGATGGTTGTTCAAAGGTTTTTGGTTTGAAACGAGACTTTACTACGGGGTTGGAGATTTCTAGACTTAAATAAAAATTACTTTGAGTATTACTATGGGATTTTTTGAAAGAAAAGGAGAAATACTATTTTATGGATATATATATATAGTTTGATGCAGTATTCCAGACTCCCGATGCGTTATTCCGGGTATTTTACTCTCATATATACTTATTTATAGTCCTATGCGGTATTCCAGACCCCCAATGCATTATTCTGGGTATCTTACTATTTCACATATATATACACAGTCCAATGCGGTATTTCAGGCGCCCAATATGGTATTTCGAGTTTATATCATATTGCATTAACACATTTATCATCGTGCACCGCATTGAAATTACTTTGGCACGTGGATTGACTTTGGTTGTCTTGGTGTTATTTTCCTTTCTTTTTTTTGTTTATTGGCATGTCTCCGGCTTTATAACTAGATTTAGGTGGATCCCTGTATACTTAGATGCTTTCCTGTAATCTATTTATATATATTATCTTGATGCCTAATGAGTACCCGTTGTCTTGGTACTCATACTACACTCTGCATCTCTTTTTCTGATGCAACACCTAGTATGAGCTACCCTCGCTAATCTCATGTCGTTCGAGGCCTGTTGCTGTTCGGATCGCGGTGAGAATTCGGGTCTTCGGAGACTTTACATGCTTTCCATCTTGTACATTCTGTCTATATTTTATATTTTGGATAGACAACATCTGTTGTATAGATACTCCTTACTTTAGTCGCTCTTGTACTAGTGATACCAGGTCCGAGTTGGTTCTCGAGTCTATTTTGTCTCGTTGGTCACTTTAGGGCCTTCTTTTATATATTTTGTACGGTGGGATGTATATATGCTATTGGCCCTATCTTTTTTTGTCATATCTTCCACTTTCTTTAGTTTAATTATTACTTATTGTCTTTTGCTTGTTTGGGTTAGCCTTGTCTACTTGGGGGGTTATGTAGGTTTTGGGTCATGAAAATGTGGTATCAGAGCTCTAGGTTCACCAGTCTCGCCAATACAAGAGCAAAGTGTCTAGTAGCATCTTGTGTATCGGTACGATGACATCCGTATCCAATCTACAAGAGGCTATAAGACATTCCCTAGGAAAGACTTCATTTTGTTTGAGTCATTATCGTGCTTACTTGATTTGGTCAACTTCTACGTATCTTTGTTTCACTCTTTCTCAGATGGTTCGGACAAGGTCTATAGCGGGTGAGGAAGAGGCCCCTGTTCCTGCAGTTTGAGCCCCAGCTAGGGGATGGGGTAGAGGTCGACCCAAAGGTCGAGGTAGGGCACAGGCCGCGGTGCCAGCTTGAGCCTAGGAAAGATTACCGTCCCCAGAGCCTGAGGTTAAAGCGGATGAGTTTCAATATAAGTTGGAGAATATGGGGCCAGCCCAGCATCCGACAACTTTTGTAGCTACTCCAGTATTGCAGGACACCTTGGTTCAATTTTTGGGGTTTCTTGAGGGTATGACTCCACCAGCCGCTTCGCCGAGCACTCCGATTGGTTCTCAGGTTTGAGGTGAGGTTCAGACTTAATCTCAGGAGGTAGCACAGCGTTCGGGAGCGTAGTCTGTTGTTACGGCTCCCAGATTTGAGGTACTATCGGTCCCTGCAGTTGCTTCCACTCTTCCAGCCATGCCAGTTATGTCTTCTGAGGAGCAAAAGATTCTTGGTAGGTTCTTGAGATTGGGTCCTCCGAGGTTTTCAGGTGCTTCTAGGGAGGATGCGCATGAGTTTCTGACTAGTTGCCAGGAGTGGTTACATAATTTGGGGTTAGTTGAGTCTCACAGAGTCGATTACACCGCGTTTCAGTTGGATTGTCTAGCAAAATAGTGGTGGACATCATATGTTACTTGTAGACCAGCTGGGTCACCTCCACTTACTTGGAGTCAGTTTTTAGCAGCCTTTCTGGAGAAGTATGTACCGCAAAGTTTGAGGGAGTGTCTGATGTATCAGTTTGTTTGGTTGGAGAAGGGCTCCATGACTGTGTCTGAGTACGAGGTTCGGTTTCATCAAATGTCCAGGCATGCCACTATGATTCTGCCCACTAAGCACAAGAGAGTATGCCGGTTTGTTTAGGGTTTGACCTTGCACCTACGCTTGGCCACAGAGGGTATGGTAGCGCCGGGTCAGTCTTTTCTGGAGATAGTTGATCATGCCCATACTATTGAGGGTATAGTTCACGAGTCCCAAGGGGGCAGTGAAAAGAGGCCCCGCTATCAGGGCAGTTTCAGCAGTTCACAGGGCCATAGTAGGGGCTACTATTGTAAAGGTCAGCACCAGCAACGTTTCCAACTGAGCTGGCCTATTCAGGCAGTATTACAGACTACTGAGGGTCAGAGTAGCCAGAGTCAGCTGGCCTATTCAGGCAGCATTACAGACTACTAAGGGTCAGAGTAGCCAGAGTCTCATTCCTGCTCCCCGAGGTGGTCATTCAGGATCTACAGGTCGTGGTGGTCATTCTGATTTGGCCTGGTCTTCACAATAGAATACATATGGTCGGGGTTTTATGAGTGTGGCGAGATAGGCCACTTGGCTAGAGAGTGCCCGTCGGTATAACATCTTAGGCGACATAATCCATTAGTTCAGGCTCCCAGGTCTCTAGCACCTCCAGCTAGAGGCAGTTCATAGGGTAGCAGGGGTGGTCCCCAGGGTACTAGAGGTGGCCCTCAGTCCGATAGGTCAGGTAGTCGTGGCAGTCGGGGCCATATGTATGCAGTTCTAGGCCGGACAAGGGCCGAGGCTTCAGATGTTGTGATCACATGTACAATTTCCATTTGTCATCAATCTGCTTCTTCTTTGTTTGATCCAGGGTCTACATTCTCATATGTATCTTCTTATTATGCTACTCGTCTAGAGTCTGCTTGTGAGTCCTTGCCTGTGCCCTTGCGTATATCTACCCCAGTAGGTGATTCTTTAGTATTGGATCAGGTGTATCGGGCTTGTGTGGTGACTATCTTAGGGTATGACACGTGGGTAGACTTGGTTGTCCTTGACATGGTTAATTTCGATGTGATCTTGGGCATGGATTTTTTGTCTCCTTATCATGCAGTCTTGGACTATTTCGCCAAGACCATTACTCTTTGGATGCCTGGTATCCCTCCTATCATATTGAAGGGAGCCGATAGCCACATGCCAAGGGGAGTGATATCCTTTCTGAGCGCCCAATGGCTGGTTGGGAATGGGTGCTTATCTTATCTTGCCTACATCCGTGATACTAGTGCCACAACACCTCCCCCTGAGTCTGTTCTTGTGGTTTGTAAGTATTCGAATGTATTTCCTTCTGATCTCCCGGGTCTTTCTTCTGATCGTGACATTAATTTTGGTATTGATGTCGAGCCAGGCACCAAGCCCATTTCCATTCTGCCATATTGAATAGCACCTGCTGAGTTGAGGGAGCTTAAGGATTAGCTCCAGGATCTGTTGAGTAGAGGGTTCATCAGGCCTAGTGTGTCTCCGTGGGGTGCTCCGATTCTATTTGTGAAGAACAAGGATGGGTCTATGTATATGCGTGTCGACTATAGGTAGTTGAATAAGGTGACAGTTAAGAACATATATCCGATGCTGTGTATTGATGACTTGTTTGACCAACTACAGGGTGCAACAGTGTTCTCTAAGATAGATTTGAGGTTCAGTTATCACCAGCTGAGGATTAGGGCTGAGGACATTCCAAAGACTGCATTAGGACTCGATACAACCATTATGGGTCCTAGTCATGTCTTTTGGGTTGACTAATGCCCCAACAACATTTATGGAGTTGGTGAACCGTGTATTCAGTGCTTACCTAGATTCATTTGTGATTGTGTTCATCAATAATATTCTGATTTATTCGAGGAGTAGGGAGGAGTATGAGCAGTATCTTAGAGTTGTACTTTAGGATTTGCGAGACCACCAGTTGTATGCCAAATTCACTAAGTGTGAGTTTTGACTTGAGTCTGTGGCATTCTTGGGGCACGTGGTATCCAAGGATGGGATTATGGTAGATCCGGCGAAGATTGCAACAGTTCGTGATTGGGATAGGCCTACCTCTCCTATCGAGGTTCGCAGTTTCATCAGGTTGGCAGGTTATTATAGACAATTTGTGGAGGGATTTTCTTCGATAGAAGCTTCGCTGACTAGATTGACTTAAAAGAATGTTCCCTTCCAGTTGTCAGATGAGTGTGAGGCGAGCTTTCTGAAGCTCAAGGTCTTGTTGACTTTATCTCCAATTCTTACTCTTTCGGTCAAGGGTCAGGGTTTCACCGTATATTGTGATGCGTCAGGTGTTGGTTTGGGTTGTGTGTTGATGCAGCAGGGTCAGGTTATTGCTTCTGCTTCCAGACAATTGAAGGTTCACGAGAGGAACTACCCCACACATTACTTGGAGTTAGCAGCGGTAGTCTTCGCGCTGAAGATGTGGAGGCATTATATTTATGGAGTGCATTGTGAGATCTTTACTAACCATCATAGTCTTCAGTACATTTTCAGCCAGAAGGATCTAAATTTGAGGCAGCGTAGGTGGTTGGAGTTACTGAAAGACTATGACATCTCTATTCTCTATCATCTGGGCAAGGCAAACGTGGTAGCGGATGCCTTGAGCCGAAAGGCGGTGAGTATGGGTAGCTTGGTTTTTTTAGATATGGAGGTGCGACCTTTAGCTTGGGACATCCAGACCTTGGCTAATAGGTTGGTTCGACTTGACATTTCTGAGCCGGGCCATATTCTTTCTTGTATTGAGGCTAGGTCTTCCTTGTTGGAGCAGATTCGAGCACAACAGTTTGATGATGCAAGATTGATGATCATTCGTGACAAGGTGTTGAGTGGTGAGGCTAGGAAGGTGACTTTATATTTAGAGGGTGTTCTGAGGATTGAGGGTCGTATCTGTGTTCCTAGAATTGGTGACTTGGTCAGATTGATACTGGAGGAGACTCATTGTTCTAGATATTCCATTCATCCCGGGGCAGCTAAGATGTATCGTGACTTGAGGTAGCACTACTGGTGGTGTGGGATGAAGAGGAATATTTTGGCTTTCGTGGCCAGGTGCTTGAACTGTCAGTAGGTGAAGTTCGAGCAACAGAGGCCAGGTGGTTTATCACAATGGCTGCCCATTCCGGAGTGGAAGTGGGAGCGTATATCCATGGACTTTGTGGTCGGATTGCCATATACTTTGTGGAGATTTGATGTTATTTGGGTTATCGTGGATAGGTTCATGAAGTCTACCCACTTCCTACCTGTTCAGACTTCCTACAGTTCCGAGAGGTTGGCCCAAATCTATATTCGAGAGATTGTTCATTTACATGGGGGTACCAGTTTCTATCATTTCTGACCGAGGTACTCAATTCACTTTGCACTTCTGCTGGTCTATTCAGAGAGAGTTGGGTACTAGAGTTGAACTTAGCACTGCTTTTCATTCGCAGATAGACGACCAGTCCGAGCGTACTATTTAGGTTCTGGAGGATATGTTGCAAGCCTGTGTTATTGATTTTGGGGGTCAGTAAGACCAATGTTTAACCTTGGCAGAGTTTGCATATAATAATAGTTACCATTCCAGCATCCAGATGTCTCCGTTTGAGGCTTTGTATGGTAATGGGTTGGTTTGATGCTTTAAAGTTTAGGCCGTGGGGTACTGATTTGCTTCGTGATTCTATGGATAGAGTTCGGGTTATTCAAGAAAGGCTTCGTACTTCCTAGAGTAGGCAGAAGAGTTATGCTGACCAGGGAGTGTGTTCCTTCAGGTATCGCCCATGAAGGGCGTGATAAGGTTCAAGAAGAAGGGTAAGCTCAGTCCGAGGTTTATTGGGCCATTCTAGATCCTTCATCGTATTGGAGAGGTTGCTTATGAGTTAGCCTTGCCTCCTGCTCTTTCTAGTGTTCATCCGGTATTCCATGTTTCTATGCTGCAGCGGTACATTTCGGAGGAGTCTCATGTACTTCAGTTGGAGTCGGTTTAGTTAGATGAGTCCTTAGCCTTTGAGGAAAAGCCTGTTCCTATTTTGGACAGACAGGTTAGGAAGTTGAGGTCCAAGGAGATTCAGTCAATTAAGGTTCAGTGGAAGCATCGTCCTGTCGAGGAGGCTACTTGGGAGATCGAGACCGACATGCGGACCAATTATCCTCGTCTTTTCGAGTCTTCAGGTACTATCCTTTTTCTAACTTTCGTGTACAAAAGTTCTTTTAGTAGTGGATGTTGTAATGACCCTCCAGGTCATTTTCCATTTTCCATTTTCCATGCTTTTTCTGCATTTCGAGCTTTCCTTCAACAACTACAGGTCATTTATGACTTGCCAGGACGGACGGTCCGGTGCCCGGGTTGTCCGTTAGGTCGTTATGACCATTTCCCTATTTTAGCACCTAAGTTTGGTAAATCTTTGACTTCAGTCAACTTTCTTAGCAAACACACTCAGAATCAAATTTTGAGAGTTTTGTTGGCTCCGGAACGGGGATATTGGTCTAGTGGGACCATTGGTTTGGGTCTAAGTGTTTTTGGTTTGGTTTTGTGTGGCTTTATGTGTTTTGAAGTCAGTTTGGTTGGTAGGGTTGACTTTGTTCAACATTCAGAGAAGATGGCCTCGAATGGAAATTCCGTCAGTGCCATTAGCTCAGGAATATCGACTTTGGGCTAGAGGGACGTTTGGTTCCGGTCCCGAGGCTTTCAAACTTTTTTTGGGTTTTGAGTTTCGAGTTGGTTTTGGGTGTGGGGCCCAATTTTCATTAAAAAAATCCCTGTCGATAGCTTCTTTGATTCCATTCTGTCCAGAATGCTATTTCTAGTAGGGTAGCATGGTTGGTTTGTGTTCACGGGGTTCCGGATGAATCCCGAGGGTCCATCGGAAGGTTTTTGGACTTGTTGTTTTGCTTGTTGCTGCATTAAGTTGCAGACAACTTTGCTCTTCACGATCGCAAGGACCCCATCGCATTCGCGATGGTCTAGTTTCTTGACCATCGCGTTCGCGATGGGTTCCTTTGCATTTGCGATGTAGCCGTCTGGGACATGGCTTGGATTCCTCTTCGCGAACGCGGCCTGGCTTGGGCTAGCTATTCTCCGCGAACGCGGGGGTCCTATCGCGATCGCGATGAAGGACTCCTGGCAGTTATATTACGTCCCAACTTCGTTTTCTCCTTCAAAAATCTGATAAAACTCCATTGTTAAGCTCCAACCTCCCAATTTCCAGCTCCCATGCTCAGTATCTTTCACCCGGTAAGTTCCCTTGTCACCTCTCTTCTCGTTTCGTGTAAATTCTCGTAATTCTTCCGCTAAATTTCCTTGTTGCTAAATTCTTAGAGTTGGGGAAATCTTGTGGAATCTTGTTTCTGGGGACTGCATGCTCCTAAATTTGTGCAACTTACCTCCGTGACGTGTTTCTCCTGTTGAGGTAGGTCCCCGCCTTTAAATTCCGAGCTTTACTTTTGAATCCCATGAATTTGTAGCACTTCGAGGCTCTTTTGGGCCCCAAAACGAACCTCCTTCGCGCCCAAACTTTGGGCACGGGTTCCTTGACCCACCGTGAGCATAATTGTGAATTTTGTTTTCTGTTTCATTGTGCGGGCCTCGAGGGTCATTTTTCTGACCCGATTTTTGGCCTGATTTTCGGTATAGCAATATGGGTGTCATTATTCTAGTCTTGACACCTAGTTTATGTTGTTTATAGTGTGGAAGCTTTCTGAGGCTGTTCGTAAGGGGAAGGCACATAAGTGATGGTTCGTGCTTGTAGTTCAGCCCCGAGGTAGGTTACGGTTTACCCTTTTTAGACTGAGTTAGTTAGATAATGTATATATGTATGTTACTGGAATGCTAGGTTGGATTTTAGATAGACTTTAGGCTTGAATCTTATATATCATGTTAATTGGCCATTTCAGATCTTTATCCTAGCACTGTATGTTATCCTTAGCCTAGGATCTTGCTTCTTCTGTGTGACTACTATAGGATCCTTAGCGTATTTTTAGGAGGCTTTAGGAGTAGAATAGAGTTTTTTCGTGGTTTTCGCTTTTATTTCTACTTTATCACTTTATTCTATCATTGTGCGTAACTGTGGGCCCGAGGCCGTGACTAGGATTTGGGTGGAGATCCAGATTAGCTTCTCTTAGTTTGGAGGGTATTCTTGCCCTGTTTGATCTGATGGCGTGGGTTTTCCTCTGTTTGTGAACATTCATACTCATATCGCATGGCATATCATTGGTACATCATGGATGGTTTTTCAAAGGTTTTTGGTTTGAAATGAGACTTTACTACGGTTGTGGAGATTTCTGGACTTAAATAAAAATTATTTTGAGTATTATTATGGGATTTTTTGAAAGAAAATGAGAACTACTATTTTATGCATATATTTATAGTCCGATGCGTTATTCCAAACTCCTGATGTATTATTCTGGGTATTTACTCTCATATATACTTATTTATAGTCCGATGCAGTATTCCGGACTCCTGGTGCATTGTTTCGGGTATCTTACTATTTCACATATATATGCATAGTCCGATGTGGTATTCCGGGAGCCCGATGCGGTATTCTGGGTTTATATTATATTGCATTTACATATGCATCATCGTGCACCGCATTGCATTTGCTTTGGCACATGGATTGACTTTTATTGGCTTGGTGTTCTTTTCCTTTCTTTTGTTAGTTTATTGGCATGTCTCCGGCTTTATAACTAGATTTAGGTGGATCCATATATATTTACCTGCTTTCCTGTAATCTATTTATATATATTATCTTTCTGCGCTCGGTCGGCCTATGATGCCTATTGAGTACCCATTGTATTGGTACTCATACTACACTCTGCATCTCTTTTTCTGATGCAACACCTAGTACGAGCCACCCTCGCTGATCTCCTATCGTTCGAGGCCCATTGCTATTCGGATCGCGGTGATCTCCCAGTGCTTTGGAGACTTTACATGCTTTCCATCTTGTACATTCTGTCTATAGTTTGTATTTTGGATAGTTAACACCTGTTGTATAGCTACTCCTTACTTTAGTCGCTCTTGTACTAGTGACACAATGCCTGGGTTGGTTCTCGAATCTATTTTGTCTCGTTGGTCACTTTAGGGCCTTCTTTTGTATATTTTGTAAGATGGTATGTTTATATGCTATTGGACCTATCTTTTTTTGTCATATCTTCCACTTTCTTTAGTTTAATTATTACTTAATTTCTTCCGCTTGTTTGGGATAGGCTAGTCTACTTGGGGGGTTATGTAGATGCTATCATGGCCCGGTTTCGGGTCGTGACAGAGAAGTATGTAATTGAAGAAGAGTTCATTTTCGTGTATCATATAAGGTGTACCAATCTTTATAGGACAAACATATGACTCCGGGTCATGCCATCACAACAAATGAGTTTTTAGCTTCATACAACTTTATTCTGGGTCTTGTGAAAATAATAAGGACTATACCCCTTCCTTACAGTAGGTACTCTACATATAATTCAAGTGGTACAATTATTAAAAAGAGCCCATTAACACACTTAAACTGTATCAACAACATGTCACACCAATTAGGCAAGCGGCTTACTCGTCATACCCTTTTTATACATATTCTTCTTTCTACTTTCTTTCCATTATTACAACCATAAGTTAAACAATACTGAACATATTTTTAGCAACTAACAACAATGTGGAGCCTGGAAAATTGTCCACCATAACCAAAAACTTGGTTTATCACCACATCCTCCCATGAGGCTTTCAAACTTTACATATAATAAAACATATAGTACAGACTCAATAGATCTCAACATAATAAGAAAAACTTGAACTCACGGCTTTCATTACCATTTCTTGAGTTCGTTTAATAATTACGTCTAGAATCATCTCTTTCTTTTCATAAATAATAAGGGGTAGGGAGGGGAAGGAACATACCTCAATTTTCTATAAATTTTATCGTCTTACTTTACCTCTTCAACCCTTTTCACTCTCCTTCAAAACAAGGCCCTTGAGACAAGAAGAAAACACTTTATAACATCACACCAAAAGGGGATGCTTAGAAAGCTTTTGTTCTAGGGGCTTTTTCAAGTCCTTCGACGTGTAATAACATGTTCTCCTCTCACTTACAAGTTAAAAAAATGTGATACACATACCACAAACTTACTTTGAAGCTTGATAAAAAAGAAGAAAACACAAGAACCCTATTTAGGAGAGAGCTACGACCAAGAGAGAGAGAGAGAGAGAGAAATTTGGGAAATATTCTTCTGTGTAAAATAATTTTGTGGCAAAGGGTATGTATATATTTTCCTCTTGGGAAGATGGGTCTTGTTATTGACCCATTGAACTTCCTCATATCACTTTGGTCCAATCAATTTGGCCTTAGAACCTTTAAATAGGTGATCCACCTACTAACTTTAGTTTAATTTTTGGACTTGTATTCTTTTGTTGGTTATACATGTCTTTTTGTATCCTATTTTGATTAATATAGGCCACATATATAAGTAGCTCAAGCAAGTAGGATATTAAAACAAAAAACTAAACCAAGTAGGACATTGAAAAAAATAACTTAATGAAGCAGGATGTCTAAACAACTTGGACGTCTAAATAAGTAGGAGGTCTGAACAAGTAAGACGTTTAATATAATACTCACTTTGTCCCATATTAATTTTTCTTTCAAAATATTATTATTTTAAATTGTTACATTCACTTTTACATAGTTCAATACCTTATACTTTAGGCTCACATATAGTCTAATTTTTTCAAAGCTTAATTAATATCATCGACACAACTTATTCATATACACCCGATATGACATAAGTAGGAATCCTGCCATCAATGTCCTCTTCAAACTCACATGCCTCTTACTATACAAATCAAATTGACGAGCAGTTTATTTTGCAAGAAACTAGACTAAAAAACTTAATTTGATAGGTAGTGATCCCCTAACTCACCATACCTGGGAGATATGCTTATTCGAAGTTAGACCATAAACATGGTCACCTGGAATTTTTACCAATTGATGACACCTTCACATTTGGCTTTACTTCACTTGTGAAATTAGTCTTTTAAGATCAAATACATCCCAAACATTTCAAGTTCAAGTAATTTTATCAACGTCAACTTAGTCATACATGTATAAGTAATTACGGGGTGTTGCATTATCCCCCTTAGGACCATTTGTCGTCGAATGGAAGCTGGGACTTCCAATGAACTTAAAGTTAATATTTCTCAAAATTTCAGTAGAGTTTCCTCTTTATAAAGGTTTATACAAAACATGTCAGCTAACCATAATGCATATAAATATTATTCACAGAGCGTCATTGATGTGCCGGGATTCTACGGCACATTTGACGCCTTTAACTAAGAATACTTGGGAGTTTTTAAGCAACTTTGGTGATTTTTGATGTTTTATTGTTATATTTGCAGGAAATGGAGCTAGAGATGGAAACAGAAGACAAATGGTTCAAAAACCTCAACTGGTTAAGCCTGACGGCTGGCATGACTGACCGTCACACCTGTGACTGGCTGTCAACCAGGCCGCCAGGATGAGACAACAATTCATCGAGCACTGCCTAGGAGTGACGGCCCGTCTGACGGCCCGTCACTGACCTGACGGACCATCACCCATGCCACCAAGATAAAACAAAGAAAAACACTGTAAGTCGTCACTGGGCGGATGACTTACCAGAATTTTCCAGCAAGTCGTCACAGGCCCGACGACTTACCAGAATTTTCCAGCAAGTCGTCACAGGCCCGACGACTTACCAGAAAAATTGCCTGGGAGCTCACTGTTTAGCTGTGATGGCCCGTCACATGCGTGACTGTCCGTCAGGCGACCCGTCAACGCGACGCGGGATTCCGAAAATTCTATTTTTGGACTTTATTTTCTGGACTACTATAAATACCCTGTGTTAGGGTTATTTTATTATTCATTAACTAATATTTTGTGAGACGTTTGGAATGAGTTTTGAGAGGATAAAAACACGACACAATACGTTTTCTTTTTCTTCTTCCATTGTGTTTGGGATTTTGGATTCTTGTTCTTGGATAATTGAAGCTTGTGTTCATATATCGTAAGAATCTTGTCTTTCTATTATAAATATGATTTTCTTCTCTTTCCCTAATAGCATGAGTAGCTAACTTCCCACAACTAGGGTTGTGGGAGCCATGGCAAAAGTAGCAATGTAAATTCCGGGTAGCATTGGGTTCAATCTATATGTTGTCACGTCGTTAATCATTCATTATTAATGTTTTCTAGTGGTTGCAAACATTAGAACATGCCTAGGTTTAATTTGCTTGAGCAAAGAGATTAAAACCGGGAAATTTGATTAACTATGAGGATTCGAGACTACCAACTCTCGTCTTATGATTAATGCTGTAACTATATTAATCTACTCAATGTTTAGAATTGAAATAAGAAAGTTCACCTTTTCAAGTTCGAGAGAATTGAAAAGGAAATTCGTCTATTTGGTTTAGAAAGGTTTAGATGATACCATTAATTCAATCACATCGTGATATGCATATAGAAAGAACCCGGTTAAGCTTTGAGTCGAAATTGTTACGACGCCATGGTGAACACTTCCCTAGTTCATTCTCATATTGATTATTACTCGTTAAAACTCGTAAATTATTATTCGCATTGTTCAAATATTGCTCACACAAACTCCCCCCCCCCAATTCACCGGAAACTATTGATTACTAGTCAACTAATTCACTAACGATTTAATATGCACCTTATTCCCTGTGGGATCGACCCCAACCTTTGTTGGGTTCTATATTTGACGATGATCGCTTACACTTCGTAATTGGAGTTATAATTTGGGCGTATCAAATTTTGGCGCCGTTGCCGGGGAATACGGTTGTTTATTAAGTCTGGTGTGTTTATTTGACTCTTAGTCATATTTCCTGCTTTTACTTTTATTTGTTGTTTTTGTTTGGTACAGGGTATAGAGTTGCGCATGCCAAGTACCCGACGCTCGGGTGAACCAATATTACCTTACGATCCCGAGCTTGCTAAAACGTTAAGGCGAATCATGAATGTACAACAACAAGAGGTAGCGAGACTCGCTGCAGCTCAGCAAGCCCAACAACATTTGAATGCTGGTGGTCTTGAGGACGATATTGAATTGAATGATGAGGTGTTAGTGGGTGAGGGCAGACCGGCTGATATTTTTAACAATAATGCTCCAGCAGATCAGAGACCACAACAGCAAGGTAGAGGTCGACAACAGCCAAGGCAGTATGCTCTGGATGATGATGAGGATATCGACCTGGATGGAGTTGGCGCATGTCACGACCCAATTTCTCGGTCATGATGGCACCTACAACCCCCGGTAGGTGAACCAATCCCCGTAGCCCAGAACAGTTAGTAATGGGCTACTATCTAACAAATAAGAGAACAAGACCAAGAGCAAAGATAAAAGGACTATAAATATATACATATGCGGAAACTAAACCAAACCCCAAGACTTGGTATCATAGTATAGAGCCCAAACTATATACATGGAGTGCAAATAATCCAAAACAATATATACAGATGTCTCTGAATGGTAATAGAGTACATGAAGCAAAAGATAAACTAAAGCTAAGCTCCGATCGCCGAGAGCTCACCCTCAGTCTGAATTAGTCCCCAATAGATCTCCAAGCACGAATCACAGCGATCTAACGGCGATGGCCCATGCTAGGATCTGCACCCAAAGATACAGGGGGGTAGGGGTGCGCACCAAATGCGAAGCATAATGTACCCAGTAGGTATCATAGGCCGACTAGGCACATATAAGATGAAAGCATAGTAATAGACAGAATAGAAGCAAGCAGTCACAGAAATCAATGAAAGGTACACAGGAACTAGCCCAGAGGGAAATCAACAGGACCACATGTGAGGCCAGTAAGCAGAATATACACACCATAGGCACAGGTGAAAAAAAGGAGTAACGCACCTGGGGTCCTTGCAATAACAGTGTATACATAATAAGTTTACGAAATGGACGGTATACCGGTAACCTCAAGTGTAAGAAGAAGAGAGAAAGAGTAATGATAGGCATGCTCAGAGACATGAATCAAACTCAACTAATCATATCAATCTCAAATCTAGAAACTAACAGTCTAGTAGTAACCAATCTCATACTTATCCATAATAGACAACAATTCTGTAAGTAAATAGCAAAAGTCTACCTACAGTCCCCCGGCCGCCCATACAACCGAGGAACACAAACAAGTGAAAACAAACCCTCCGGCATCCCATACTACCGGAGCGTACAGTCAACAAACAACAAACAAGGGTGGAGCCTCAAACAATGAATGATATGATGCATGAAGATCTCAAGTTAAATGGTATCTCTGTATGTACCTCCTCCGGTGCCGATCCGGCCCAGCAGGTAGGTTCCATTGAAGGACACTGCCCGTATACCTCTACTCCACCGTATACCCTTCCCCCGGCACACGCAGCCCGTAGCCCTGGCCCGAATGGAGAGGTCCATGGAGGTCCCAGACCCCATACTAAAACTCAGTATCAAAACATGTCGTCTGGAAGCAAGTCCGGGTTCAAGATAGAGACCAAGTCTCGAATATGCATGCCCAGACCCTGTCAAGGACTAAAGTAGTAGGAAAATATCTCAAAAGCCTCTCCAAGGGTGCCCGGTTATAACCGTGTCTAAACAGTAGAAAGTCATCTCAGGTGTTCGGTCCGACCGAGGCTAAAAATCATCTCAAGTAACAATAAAACTCAACTAGCACCCCGGCCCTGCCGAGTCTAGCGTTAATCGTAAAACTGATGATTTAAAACATAATTTTACTTTGTTTTACCCAAGAATACTCACAAGTCAAATCAAATCATTTCCAAATTATTTCCATAAAAAAGGGGCCCCCGGGGCCATGCAAGGTTTAGAAAATAGTGCCAGTAGGCCCGAAGCCAAAACCATAGTAAAACATGGATAAAACCTCTTTATATGCATGGAAATGGTATGATCACACACAATAGCTGCCCAGCAGCTCAAAATCAACCTATCGACCCTGCACAGGCCCACAGCTACTCAGCAAGCATAACCAGCCTAGAAGGATAATTCTATGCCCGGGACTCGCGGACATTCCCAAAATCCCACCTTCTATGTTCCAGAGTCAACAAGGCCTCACAGGACCACAAGGGAAAATAAAATATATCGGCAAATACTACAAGCAACGGAGGAACAAAAGTAGGCGGATATGAATAAAGCGGTCAAGGTCTGTGGTACCAACCTAACAAACCAACCCAAGGATGCCCATTAATACAATTTTATCCTATATATGCGGAGTCTAGGGAAAATAAACAGTAACCTACCTGTTGTCCGATGACAAGCTGCTAGAACGGCGATGTCCACACTCGAACCGCTCTGAGAAACTCCGAAATGAAATCAAACTCGAATTCGAGCTTGAATAATTTGACGTGGATAATCGATTTTCTTTCGTGATCGACTAAATTGTAAAATAATCCCCCCAAAATTACTCCTCACATAATAAGTTGGTAGAAGAGAAGCAACCATAGATATATATATAAAATGTAACAAGTAGCTAGTTAACAACTTTTTAATAATTAATTGAAAAAAAACCACTATGCTAAGCTTACATGAATCAATGCCATCACATATTTATAATATTGCTGTACACTCTACCTTACTTCCACGTGGAAGTGGAGTGTAGCCACAAGATTATTTTTATCCCGTTATGTATGTACTCGGGTATTGCATAAGTTCGTGGTAAAATATATATAACTTTTTAAATATACCATAATTCATAGAAACTTATTTCAAACAAAACTTACTATATTATAATAATAAATTTTAACATAACTAAGTTTACTATCTCCGTTAAACTATTATAATTTATAAAAACATTATAAAATAAATACATATACAATTATATCGTAACAAAAATATTTTTCATAAACCTTTAAAATATTTTGAAAAGGTAATAATAATATAATTTTCTACCACCTTTGACTTTTAAATTAGATATTTTCAAGTACGCACGATTTTGATACTCAAGAACTCTCTTGGAACCCTCCCTTATGTTTTCTCACTGTTTCAGAACTGAAATGGCGTTTTAAAACGTGAAGTTGAGGCTTTAAATCGATTTTGACCCGACCCGGTTCGCAACTCAGTTTCTGCCAGACAGTCCGCGGTAAAACAGTCATAACTTTTTACTCCGCGATCAGTTGGATGTGAGGTTTTGTGCGTTGGAAACTAGAATCGTAGACCTTCGATTTGGTATTTCGGGGAACTTCTAACTCTTTATACATTGAGAGAAAAGCTCTGAGACATTGTACCCAAAGTTCAGAAAATTTATTAAAGAACTTACGATAACTTTTGCCGACTTGCTTGGCTTCAAAACTTATCATACGACCAAACAAATGGACCCGGTACTGAACTACCGGTCCTGACGAGCCTTAAGTGACTTGGGTCGGCTACAACAAGCTCTAACGGCACAAGGACTTTGTATGGCAGGCGTTGCAGATCACCGGTAGGTTGGTTTGATAGTTTTAGTTCAAGGCCACAGAGCACAGATTTGGTTCGAGATTCCTTAGACCGAGTCCGAGTGATTCAGGACAGACTTCGAGCAGCTCAGAGCAGGCAGAAGAGTTATGCTGATCGGAGGCTTTGTACCTTGGAGTTTAGTGTCGGTGACTTGGTGTTTCTCCGTGTATCGCCCATGAAGGGCATGATGAGATTTGGTAGGCGGGGCAATCTTAGCCCCAGGTACATTGGGCCGTTTAATATTCTTCAGAGGGTGGGTAGCGTTGCCTATCAGCTAGCCTTGCCTCCGATGTTTTCAGCTATACATCCTGTATTCCATGTTTTGATGTTGCGTCAGTATGTCTTAGATGAGTCTCATGTGTTGCAGTGGGATTCAGTTCAGTTGGATGAGGGTTTAACCTTTGTTGAGGAGCCGGCAACTATTTTGGCCAAAGATGTCAGGAGATTGAGGTCTCGAGAGATCCCGGTTGTTAAGGTTCAGTGGAGGCACCGTCCAGTCGAGGAGGCTACCTGGGAGACCGAGAGAGATATGCGGGCCCAGTATCCGCAGCTGTTTAAGCCTTCAGGTACCCCCTTGACCTTGACTTTCGAGGACGAAAGTCCCTTTTAGTAGTGGATGATGTAATGACCCTTCCGGTCATTTCCACATACACAAAGCTTCAAAAGGTGCCATGCCGATACTCGAATGGAAGCTGTTATTATAAGCAAACTTTGCCAAGGGAACAAACTGATCCCAAGAACCTCCAAAGTCAAGAACACAGGCCCGAAGCATGTCCTCCAGAATCTGAATGGTCCTTTCGGACTGGCCATCTGTCTGAGGGTGGAAAGCGGTACTAAGATGAACCTCTGTACCCAAATCTCGCTGAATAGCTCTCCAGAACTGAGATGTGAACTGAGTACTGCGGTCTGAAATAAGAGAAGCTGGGACCCCATGCAACCCAACAACCTCACGAAGGTAGATCTGAGCTAACCTCTGTGCACCATAAGAAGTCTGAACCGGCAAGAAATGTGTTGACTTAGTATCACCCATATGGAATCAAACCCATGAGAAGTACGAGGCAAACCAACAACAAAGTCCATATTAATCCCTTCCCACTTCCACTCAGGAATGGGAAGTCGCTGCATCAAACCACCAGGTCTCATGTGCTCGAACTTAACCTGCTGACAGTTCAAGCACCGAGATACGAAATCCGCTATATCCTGCTTCATACCACTCCACCAGTAAAGCTGTCTCAAGTCTCTATACATCTTTGCTGTGCCAGGGTGAATGGAGTATCTAGTACAATGTGCCTCATGAAGTATCAACTTAATCAAATCACTAATCCTCGGAACACAAAGGCGACTATCAAACCTCAGAACCCCATCGGAATCTAGAGTAGCCTGGCTAGTCTCACCCTGAACAACCCGATCACGAAGGTCACACAACTGCTGATCCTCAAACAGACGGCTCTGAATCTGATCAATCAAAGTAGAACGAACCTCAATACTGGCAAGAACTCTGCTAGGATCCGACAAGTCAAGCCTAACCAAACGGTTAGCCA
Organism: Jaltomata sinuosa; assembly: GCA_003996215.1. Taxonomy (NCBI): domain Eukaryota; kingdom Viridiplantae; phylum Streptophyta; class Magnoliopsida; order Solanales; family Solanaceae; genus Jaltomata; species Jaltomata sinuosa. The sequence continues at coordinate 88,849 of QJPP01004396.1, forward strand.
AGGACTGGATGTCCAAGGCCAACGGTCGCTCTGAAACTGAAAGAGAAGCTAGGCTACCCATACTCACTGTCTTCCGACTCAAGGCATTCGCTACCACGTTTGCCTTGCCGGATGATACAGACTAGTAAAGTCATAGTCCTTCAGTAACTCGACCCATCTCCTCTGTCTCGAGTTCAACTCTCACTGACTCGTGATATACTGAAGACTACGGTGATCAGTGAAGATCTCACAGTGAACTCCATATAGGTAATGCCTCCAGATCTTGAGTGCGAAAACTACCGCTGCCAACTCTAAGTCAT
>QJPP01004397.1:0-49971 GCA_003996215.1 Jaltomata sinuosa
AAGTGACTTGGGGCCGCTATAAACAAGCTCTAACGGTTCAAGGAAATCGTATACGTGGAAATAACCGTAAGTGTCATTACATCATCCACTACTAAAAAGGACTTTCGTCCTCGAAAGTCAAGGTCAAGGGGGTACCTGAAGGCTAAAATAGCTGCGGATACTGATCCCGCATATCTCTTTCAGTCTCCCAGGTAGCCTCCTCGATTGGACGGTGCCTCCATTGAACCTTAACAACCGGGATCTCTCGAGACCTCAATCTCCTGACATATCTAGCCAAAATAGCCGTCGGCTCCTCAACAAAGGCTAAACCTCGCCCAACTGAATTGAATCCCACTGCAACACATGAGACTCATCTGGGACATACCGACACAATATCAAAACATGAAATACAGGATGTATAGCCGAAAACATCGGGGCAAGGTTAGCTAATAGGCAACGCTACCAACCCTCTAAAGAATCTCAAACGGCCCAATGTATCTAGGGCTAAGCTTGCCCCGCCTACCAAATCTCATCACGCCCTTCATGGGAGATACAAGGAGAAACACCAAGTCACCGACACTAAACTCCAAGGCACGAAGCCTACGATCAGCATAACTCTTCTGCCTGCTCTGAGGTGCCCGAAGTCTGTATTGAATCACTCGGACTCGGTCTAATGAATCTCGAAGAAAATCTGTGCTCTGTGGCCCAGCACTAAAACCATCAAACCAAACTACCGGTGATCTGCAACGCCTGCCATACAAAGCCTCAAAAGGTGCCATGCCGATACTCGAATGGAAGCTGTTATTATAAGCAAACTCTGCCAAGGGAACAAATTATCCCAAGAACTCTCCAAAAAGTCCAGGAATACAGGCCCGGAAGCAATCTCAGAATCTGAATGTCCTCTCGGACTGGCCATCTGTCTGAGGGTGGAAAGCGGTACTAAGGTGAACCTCTGTACCCAAATCTCGCTGAATAGCCCTCCAGAACTGAGATGTGAACTGAGTGTCGCGGTCTGAAATAATAGAAGTTGGGACCCCATGCAATCGAACAATCTCACGAAGGTAGATCTGAGCTAACCTCTCTGCGCCATAAGAAGCCTGAACCGGCAAGAAATGAGCTGACTTAGTCAGCCTATCAATAATCACCCATATGGAATCAAACCCATGAGAAGTACGAGGCAAACCAACAACAAAGTCCATAGTAATCCCTTCCCACTTCCATTCAGGAATGGGAAGTCGCTGCATCAAACCACCAGGTCTCATGTGCTCGAACTTAACCTGCTGACAGTTCAAGCATCGAGATACGAAATCCGCTATATCCCGCTTCATACCACTCCACCAGTAAAGCTGTCTCAAGTCCCTATACATCTTTGTTGTGCCACGGTGAATGGAGTATCTAGTACAATGTGCCTCATAAAGTATCAACTGAATCAAATCACTAATCCTTGGAACACAAAGGCGACTATCAAACCTCAGAACCCCATCTGAATCTAGAGTAGCCCGACTGGTCTTACCCTGAACAACCCGATCACGAAGGTCACACAACTGCTGATCCTCAAACTGACGGCTCTGAATGTGATCAATCAAAGTAGAACGAACCTCAATACTGGCGAGAACTATTCTAGGATCCGACAAGTCAAGCCTAACCAAATGGTTAGCCAAGGACTGGATGTCCCAGGCCAACGGTCGCTCTGAAACTGAAAGAGAAGATAGGCTACCCATACTCACTGCCTTCCGGCTTAAGGCATCCGCTACCACGTTTGCCTTGCCCGGATGATACAGAATAGTGAAGTCATAGTCCTTCAGTAACTCGACCTATCTCCTCTGTCTCGAGTTCAACTCCCACTGACTCGTGATATACTGAAGACTACGGTGATCGGTGAAGATCTCACAGTGAACCCGATATAGTAATGCCTCCAGATCTTGATGCGCGAAAAACTACCGCCCGCCAACTCTAATCATGAGTGGGTAAGTCGTCGTGAACCTTCAGCTGCCTCGAATGGATATGCTATTACTCGACTTGTTTTGCTGCATCAAACCACAGACAAGACCAACCCCAGAAGATCACAATACACGAGAAGCTCTGCACCCTCAACCGCAAAGTCAAACTGGAGCTGAAGTCAATAAGGCCTTAAGCCTTCTGGAAGCTATCCTCACACTAATCCGACCACTGAAATGGGATATCCTTCCTAGTCAGCATAGTCAAGGGTGCTGCTATGGAAGAAAATCCCTCAACGAACCGTCTGTAGTAACCTGCTAACCCAATAAAGCTGCGAACCTCAGTAACAGTAGTAGGTCTAGGCCACTCACAAACTGCTGAAATCTTTCCCGGATCAACCCTAATCCCATCCTTAGACACCACGTGCCCTAGGAATGCAACTGACTCAAGCTAAAACTCGCACTTTGAGAACTTGGCATAAAGCCGATGATCTCTCAAAGTCTAAAGTATAACCCTCAAGTGCTGCTCATGCTCATCTCTACTATGCGAGTATACTAAGATGTCGTCTATAAAAACGATCACAAATGAGTCCAAATACGGGCCAAGAACCATGTGCATCAAGGTCATAAAGGCTGCGGGGGCATTAGTCAACCCAAAAGACATCACCATGAACTCATAATGGCCATAACGTGTCCTGAATGCTGTCTTAGGGATGTCCTCCACTCTAATCCTCAACTGATGGTAGCCAGACCTCAAATCAATCTTCGAAAACACGACTGAACCCTGAAGCTGGTCAAACAAATCATCAATCCTCGGCATCGGATACCTATTCTTCACTGTCATCCTATTCAGCTGCCGATAATCAATACACATGCGCATCGACCCATCCTTCTTCTTCACGAAGAGAATAGGAGCACCCCACGGTGACACACTAGGTCTAATAAACCCCTTAGCTAACAGATCCTGGAGCTGCTCCTTAAGCTCCTTCAACTCAGCAGGAGCCATACGGTAAGGAGAAATAGAAATAGGCCTAGTGCCCGGCTCGTAGCTCAATAGCGAATCCAATATCTCTTCTCAGGTGGAAAGGCCCTGGCAGGTCGGTAGGAAACACATCGAGGAAGTCCTAACCAACAGAACAGACTCAGGAGAACTGTGAGAAGTAGGGTCAGCACTAACATATCGGACATATGCTAGATAAGCTAAACACCCACGGGAAATCAACTTCCTAGCTCGAAGAAAAGAGATGATCCCAGATGGTGCATGGCTAACAGAACCCTGCCACACAATCGGGGATACACCGGGCACAGCTATTGTAATGGTCTTGGCATAACAATCAAAAACCACACGGTGAGGGGATAACCAGTCCATGCCCAGTATCACATCAAAATCTAGCATATTAAGAATCATCAAATAACCCCAAGTCTCTGAATCACCAATAGATATCATACAAGATCTCACAATCCGATCCACTACTAAAGAATCTCCTACTGGGGTCGAAACAGAAACAGGAACAGATAATGGCTCACTAGCCAACCCCAAACAAGGCACAAAATAGGCAAATACATATGAACAAGTGGATCCAGGATCAAATAAAGCCATAGCAGACTTATGGCACACAGAAATCGTACCTGTAATCACAACATCTAAGGCCTCTGCCTCTGGTCTCCTAGGGACCACGTAAAACTGACGATGACCTCCACCTGCTCAACCACCATCCCTACCACCTGCTCTGCCGCATGGCGCACCACCTCTACCCTGATGACCACCCCCTCTAGCTGGGGGCTGAACTACCCGTAAAGGCTCGGCCAACTGAACTGTACCCTGCTGAGGGCAATCTCTAGCAAAATGACCTATCGCACCATAAGTAAAACAAGCCCCTGACGGCCTACTCAGTCGATATGAACCAGCAGATCCCATATGACCACTGCGACCTGATGCCCCAGAAACTATACCCCTCAAAGACTGGCCGCCATAGCCCTGATGGCCGCTCTGACCCTGTTCGAACTGGGTACTACCGAAAGTCTGAAGGGAAGCCTGAACCGATCGGCTGGACTGACCCTGGTACTACTGTGGCTGATAACTCCGGCTCCACTGGCCAGGACCTCTACCGCCATACCTGTAACCACTATAGACACCCTGATATCGAGGCCTCTTATCTCTGGGCCCCTGATCATGTCGTTGTAAGTCCTCTACAGTGCGGGCATAGTCTACAATAGCCTTGAATGACCGACCACTGGCAATCAATATCTCAGTTGGCTGCCTGATCTCTGGCCTCAAACCCCATACAAATCTGCGAATCATATCAACCTCGGTAGGAATGATCATAGCTCTAAACGGTGCTAGCTGATGGAAACGAGTCTCATACTCCGAGATAGTCGTAGACCCCTGCGTAAGGTGAGTAAACTGCTCCCTGCGACGCTCAAGATCACTCTGAGGTAGGAACTTTGCCATAAAGGCCTCATAAAACTCAGACCAGGTCAAAGGAGGTGACGACGGTGGTCTACAAGCAACCTGAGCCCTCCACCATAACTTCGTTGGGCCCTCCAACTGATAGGTAGTATAACCAACCCCGTGAGTCTGCAACAAACCCAAATGATGCAACATCTCCTCACAGGTAGTAATAAAGTCATGTGGATCCTCTCCAGAAGTACCAGCAAACCTCAGAGGTGCTAACCTCAAAAACCTACCCAACGCCTTCTGCTCTGACTCTGTCATAACTGGGCGAGGAGCAAGAGGCTGTGCAACAGATGGAATCGGAATGACCTTCGCACGGGGATCCATAGTAGCAGGCTGCGCTCCTGAGCTCTGTGCACCCAGGGCTGCCCCCTGAGCGGATATTTGCGCTACCTCAGAAGGCCGCTCTCCAATCACACCCAAAAGCTATAATAGTAATCCCCGAATATCTGGAGACTGAGCTGCGGCTGGAGCTGGCACAGAAGTGGGCACTGGAGCTGGTGCTGGAGCTGGCACTGGAGCTGGCGCTGGAGTGGGAGGCTCATCTCCGCGTGATGCCGATGATCTCGTACGAACCATCTGCGGAAGGATGAAGTAGAACAAATGAGATTTCAGAAACTTCAAGGGTTCCACGCACGACACAGAAGAAATGAGAGAGTCAAATTTCCTAAAATGTCACTGTAGCCACCCAAAGATTGAGTACGGACGTCTCCGCCCTGATCCACATGACTCTACTAGACATTAGCTCCTATACCGATGACACCGGTGAACCTAAAGCTCTGATACTAAGTTATCACGACCCAATTTCTCGATCAGGATGGCACCTAAAACCCCCGGTAGGTGAACCAATCCCCGTAGCCCAGAACAGTTAGTAATGGGCTACTATCTAACAAATAAGAGAACAAGACGAAGAGAGCAGATAAAAGGACTATAAATATATACATATGCGGAAACTATACCAAACCCCAAGACCTGGTATCATAGTATAGAGCCAAAACTATATACATAGAGTGTAAATGATCCAAAACAATATATACAAATGTCTCTGAATGGTAATAGAGTACATGAAGCAAAAGATAAACTAAATCTAAGCTCCAATCGCCAAGAGCTCACCCTCAGTCTGAAGTAGTCCCCAACAGATCTCCAAGCACGAATCACAGCGATCTAACGGCGATGGCCCACGCTAGGATCTGCACCCAAAGATGCAGGGTTGTAGGGGTGAGCACCAAATGCGAAGCATAAGGTACCCAGTAGGTATCATAGGCCGACTGGGCACATATAAGATAAAAGCGTAGTAATAGACAGAATAGAAGAAAGTAGTCACAGAAATCAACAAAAGGTACACAGGAACTAGCCCAAAGGGAAATCAACAGAACCACATGTGAGGCTAGTAAGCAGAATATACACACCATAGGCACAGGTGAAAGTAAGAAACAACGCACATGGGGTCCTTGCAACAATAGTGTATACCAAATAAGTTTACGAAATGGACGGTATACCGGTAACCTCAAGTGTAAGAAGAAGAGAGAAAGAGTAATGGTAGGCATGCTCAGAGACATGAATCAAACTCAACTAATCATATCAATCTCAAATCCAGAAACTAACAGTCTAGCAGTAACCAATCTCATACTTATCCATAATAGAGAACAATTCTGTAAGTAAATAGCAAAAGTCTACCTACAGTCCCCGGCCACCCATACAACCGAGGAACACAAACAAGTGAAAACAAACCCTCCGGCATCCCATACTACCGGAGCGTACAATTAACAAACAACAAACAAGGGTGGAGCCTCAAACAATGAATGATATGATGCATGAAGATCTCAGGTAAAATGGTATCTCAGTATGTACCTCCTACAGAGCCGATCTGGCCCAGCAGGTAGGTTCCATGGAAGGACACTGCCCGTATAACTCTACTCTGCCGTATACCCCTCCTCTGGCACACGCATCCCGAAGCCCCTGGCCCGGATGGCAAGGTCCATGGAGGTCCCAGACCCTATACTAAAACTCAGTATCAAACATGTCATCCGGAAACAAGTCTGGTATCAAGATAGAGACCCAGTCTCGAATATGCATGCCCAGAACCTGTCCAGGACTAAAGTAGTAGGAAAATGTCTCAAAAACCCCTCCAAGGGTGCTTGAGAATAACCGGGTCTAAACCATAAAAATTCATCTCAGGTGCTCGGTCCGACCGAGGCTAAAAATCATCTCAAGTAACAAGAAAACTCAACTAGCACCCCGGCCCTGCCGAGTCTAGCGATAATCGTCAAACTGATGATTTTAAACATAATTTTACTTTCCTTTATCCAGAAATATTCACAAGTTAAATCAAACCATTTCCAAATTATTTCCATCAAAAATGGGCCCCCCGGGCCATGCGAGGTTTAGAAAATAGTGCCAGTAGGCCCGAAGCCAAAACCATAGTAAAACATGGATAAAACCTCTTTATATGAATGGAAATGGTATGATCACACACAATAGCTGCCCAGCAGCTCACAATCAACCTATCGACCCTACACAGGCCCACAACTACTCAGCAAGCATAACCAGCCTAGAAGGATAATTCTATGCCCGGGACTCACGGACATTCCCAAAATCCCACCTTCTATGTTCCAGAGTCAACAAGGCCTCACAGGACCATAAGGGTAAATAAAATATATCGGCAAATACTACAAGCAACGGAGAAACAAAAGAAGGCGGACATGAATAAAGCGGTTGAGGTATGTGGTACCAACCTAATAAACCAACCCAAGGATGCCCATTAATACATTTTTATTCTATATATGCGAAGTCTAGGGAAAATAAGTCGTAACCTACCTGTCGTCCGACGACAAGCTTGAACCTCTCCGAAAAGAAGCTCCGAAACAAAATCAAACTTGAACTCGGGCTTGAATAACTTGACCTAGATAATTGATTTCCTTTGATAATCAACAATATTGCGTCATCTCAGGTGCTCGGTCCGACCGAGGCTAAAAATCATCTCAAGTAACAAGAAAACTCAACTAGCACCCCGGCCCTGCCGAATCTAGCGATAATCGTAAAACTGATGATTTTAAACATAATTTTACTTTCCTTTATCCAGAAATATTCACAAGTTAAATCAAACCATTTTCAAATTATTTCCATAAAAAATGGGTCCCCCGGGCCATGCGAGGTTTAGAAAATAGTGCCAGTAGGCCCGAAGCCAAAACCATAGTAAAACATGGATAAAACCTCTTTATATGCATGGAAATGGTATGATCACACACAATAGCTGCCCAGCAGCTCACAATCAACCTATCGACCCTGCACAGGCCCACAACTACTCAGCAAGCATAACCAGCCTAGAAGGATAATTCTATGCCTGGGACTCGCGGACATTCCCAAAATTCCACCTTCTATGTTCCAGAGTCAACAAGGCCTCACAGGACTACAAGGGTAAATAAAATATATCGGCAAATACTACAAGCAACAGAGAAACAAAAGAAGGTGGACATGAATAAAGCGGTCGAGGTCTGTGGTACCAACCTAATAAACCAACCCAAGGATGCCCATTAATACAATTTTATTCTATATAGGCAGAGTCTAGGGAAAATAATCCGTAACCTACCTGTCGTCCGACGACAAGCTTGAACCTCTCCGAAAAGAAGCTCCGAAACAAAATCAAACTTGGACTCGGGCTTGAATAACTTGACCTAGATAATTGATTTCCTTTGATAATCAACAATATTGCGTCAGCAAATCTTTTCATACGAACTCCTTATGATTCTTTTCAACGTGCACAGTAGTATGTAATTCCTCATATGATCACTTCTTCCACTGGAAGATATAAATTAAAGGCACCTATAATCAGTGCATATGCCACTTAATTTAGCTAATATGCTAATGAGTGGATATGTGGCAGCATCTTATGTTGTTAACAATGAGTTGTCCAACCCCTCCACTCCCACGTGGAGTGGAGGTGGCAATATTGAAAGAATATTTTTACTCCATTATATATATTCGGGTATCGCATAAATTCGTGGTAAAATAAATATAACTTTTTAAATATGCCATAATTAATAGAAAATAATTTCAAGTAAAACCTACTATATTATAATAATAAATTTCAACATCACTAAATTTACTATCTCCGTTAAAATATTACAATGTATAAAAACCTTATAAAATAATACATATACAATTATGTCGTATCAAAAATATTCTCCATAAACCTTTAAAATATTTTGAAAAGGTAATAATAATATAATTTTTACCAAATTCAACTTTTAAATAAAATATTTTCAAATACACGCGATGTTAATAAAATTCTTAAATTAAGTTTGCAACTCACCATCGCACGATTTTGATACTCAAGAACTCTCTCGGAATCCTCCCTTATGTTTTCTCACTATTTTGGAACTGAAATGGCATTTTAAAATGTGAAGTTGAGGCTTAAATCGAGTTTAACCCGACCCGGTTCGCGACCCGGTTCGCAACCCGTTTTCTGCCAGATAGTCCGCGGTAAAACAGTTATAACTTTTTGCCCCGAGATCATTTGGACGTGAGGTTTTATGCGTTGGAAACTAGACTCATAGACCTTCGATTTGGTATTTTGGGGGACTTCTAAATCTTTATATATTGAGAGAAAAGCCCTGAAACATTTTACCCAAAGTTCAGAAAGTTCATTAAAGAACTTACGATAACTTTTGCCGATTTGCTTGACTTCAAAACTTATAATGCGACCAAACAAATGGGCCCGACACTGAAATACCGGTCCTGATGAGCTTTAAGTGACTTGGGGCCGCTACAAACAAGCTCTAACGGTTCAAGGAAAACGTATACATGGAAATAACCGTAAGGGTCATTACAGGTGAGTTGGTAGATATGCAGTAGGGGTTCTATATCTATTTTTGAGTATGAGGTGAGATTTTACAAGATGGCTAGGCATGCTGCTAGGACTATGCCTACTGAGTTTGAGAGAGTGTAGGGTTTTGTTAGAGGGTTGATTTCATTGCTCCGTTTAGCGACAGAGCATTTGGTGACAGTTGGGACTACCTTTCTTCAGGTAATTGATCATGCATGGTCTATAGAGGGGTTATTGTTTCCAGCTTATGGAGGCATTGGTAAGAGGCGTCATTGTCAGGATAGTTTTTATGGTTCTCAGTCTCGAGGTAGGGGATTCTCTGGTTGAGGTCTGTTTCATTGCTTTTATTCTAGCAGGCCAGTTCTGGTGGTGCCAGGGGATTCATAGGGCAGTTATACAGGCCATGTTAGGCAGAGTAGACATTATTCAGGCAAAGATTTTTAAGGTTTGCATTTTGAGTATTTAGCTGAGGTGGTCAGTCAGGCCCATCGAGATCTTCTCATTGGACTTCATCCGGTAGGGGTATCTATGTATGTAGTGACTTTGGGCACTTCTCTAGGAATTGGCCTAAGTTCAGGGAGTTTTACCCTCTCTAAGTTCCAGTTTTTCCAGCTAGGGATAGTGCACAGGTTAGTGGTGGTGGTCCTTAGATTATTAGAGGTGGCTCTCAGCCAGGCAGTTTGGGTGGCTATTCTAGGTTGATAGGTACTTTATGTTAGGGCAGAGATCTTCAGGGATGCTATGATTCTGGGGTGGTTAGTCATATTTCTAGAGAGTTTACCCGGGGTAGTATGTCTGAGCCTTCAATATCGGCTACTCAGTCTGGGGGTAGACGCAAACAAATTTATGCATTTATCAGTAGGTCAGAGGTGGAGGCTCCAGATGTCATCACTACAAGTATGATCTTCATTAATATCAGCTAGTCGATGTATTTTTTGCTTTGGGGGTCTATATTTTTCATATACATATATATATATATATATATATATATACATATATATATATATATATATATATATATATATATATATATATATATATATATGCCTACTTGTTTCTCGTCTGGATGTGCTATGGGAGTGTTGTAGTGCTTATGTGTGTAGCTACCATATAGGTGAATTCTTTTAGTAGTGGATCAAGTGTATCAGGCTTGGAAGGTGAATACCTGGGGGTATGACGCATGAGTAGGCCTTGTTATTCTAATTGGTATTTTTCACCATAGTTCTAAGCCTCTTATAGTTGTCTCCTTGTCTAGCAGTCTAGGGTGGTTTCTTTGAGACTGTTATCTTGCTTATGCCTGGAACTTTTCAATTGGTATGGTATAGTACCGATAGCTATGTTCAAAGGAAAGTTATGTTATGTCAAAGAGCTTAGTTATTGGTAGGAAAATGGGTGTTTGGATGGTCTTGCTTATGTTTGTAGTGATAGTGCCGACATTTTTCAGTTGATCAGTTTAGGTGGTTAGCAGGCATGCAAATTCTTTCCACTATTTTCCTTAGTATTAAGTCTGGTTGAGTTTGACTTTGGCATTATTGTTGGGTTGGAAATCAGACTATTCCTTTCTCTACTATATCAGGTGACACTAGTAGAGTTGTGGGAGTTAAAAAAACTGCTCTAAGATCTTCTGAGAGAGAGGGTTGTCAGATATAGTGTGTCTCCATAGAGTGTTCCATTCAGGTTGTGAAATTTAGGGGCCTTGGGTTCTCAGCATATTTTAATTTTGATTACCTTGTGTGTTCGTCAACAACATCTCAGACTACTCAGGGATATGAGAAGGCACACGATTAATCTTTGGAGTTGGGTTCCAGACATGGGGTTCCAATAGGTTACTTTAGATGGTTCATGGAAGGTTCTCTTTGATTGCAGCATCAATGACTAGTGTGATTCATTACATTGTTCTTTTCTGAAAGGTTGACGAGGTTGGGATGAGTTTGTAAAGGTCGATCTATGTGGATTTTATCATCGATTGGGATCTTCCAGTTATGGGCTAGAAGTTTTGGTATGTTGAGATACTTTCAGAGTTGGTGGTTTGCATGCTGGTACAACAGGGTAGATGGTTTGAGCTAGAAGACGGTGAGTTTAGAGTTTATGAGTTTTTCAGTAGCTAAGCAATGACCTTTGGCTTTGAATATCCTTTACTTAGCTTACGTGTTGGTTTGGCTTGGTATTCGCGACACGACAGATTTCCTTCTGAGTTGTGAGGCTAATAAGGAGACCTTAGATCCAGATTGTGTTTTGAGAATTGGGAGCAACAACGGTGTTCCTAGAATTTTGAGTTTATTTGATGTCTATGGACTTTATGGTAGGCTTGCCACACTCCTTGAAGAGATTGGATGTTGTTTGGGTCTTCACCAATAGGTTGCTCTAGTTTACTCACTTTCGGCCAGTTTAGACTTGGTATAGTGTAACGAAGTTGGTTTTTGTCTACAGTTGGGAGATTGTTCTTCGACATGTGGTGTTTATTCATATCATTTCTGACCCTAGTATGTAATTTTTAATTGAGTTTTTGATGGATGATTCAAATAAGTTTGGGTATCCAAGTTGATCTTAGCGCAGTCATGCGTCTGCAGGTCGATGGTCAGTTCAGCAGACTACTCTGGTTCTTGAGGATAAGCTACGTGCAAGTGTTATGGGTTTCAGATATTAGTAGGACCAGTGTGCGGCTTGGATAGTGTTCGAGTATATAGGTGACCTCATTTGAAGTTAAGTGTTGTATGAGGTGTAGGCTTTTGGTAGGTTGGTTGATGTTTTAGAGAATTGCATGGGTGACTGACTCATTTCATGACTTCATGACTAAGAGTATGGATGATTTCAAAAGGGGGTCTGTGCAGTTCAATATAAGAATAAGGATTATACAGGCCAAAGGATTCTTGCGTTAGTGTGTTGAGTAGGTTGCTAGCTTTGTAAGCTGTCCGCCTTGGTTATATTGGTATTTGTGTGGTGTGGGTGCATTCCAATTAAGGTTTTTTTTATCATTTGGTGGGTTCAGTCTAGGTAATTGATCATTAGGTATTTGAGTTAGAGTTTGTTGCTATTCTAGTTTGGCCGGTAATGATTCAAGGTTTTTAGAGTTTACTTTTGGTTTTTCTCTGTGGGGGCATCGTCTAGTCGAGGTGGCTTCTTGGGAAGCCTAGCCCAACATGTGGCCCCAATATCCTTTCATTTTTAAGCCTTTGGGTGCTTCCTATTTCTTAACTTTCGAGGATGAAAGTTCTTTTAGTAGTGGATGTTGTAATGACCCTCCAGGTTATTTTCTCTGTTTTATGTATTTTTAGTGTTTTAAGCTTTGCCATAGTGGCTATAGGTCATTTATGACTTACTGATATTGACGGTTTGGTTCCTAGGCAGTTTGGTTGTGTTTTAATCCATTTTCCCTATTTTGAAACTCATAAAGCTAAAAGAGTTGACTTTGGCAAACATTCAGAGAAGACGAGCTCGGATGGAAATTCTGTCAGTGCTGTAAACTCTGGAACATTGACTTTGGGAAAATTGGACCTTTGGTTCTGGTCCCGAGGCTTCCAGACTCATTTTGGGAACTTGGGTAACTTCTAGGCAAAATTGAAAAAAGGTTGTCGTCGGTCAACATTTTATCAAGGCGGCCTCCATTGGTTATTTTGATGATTCCATTAAGTCTGAAATACCATTTTTAGTTGGGTAGTATGGTTAGTTTGTGTTCACGAGGTTTGGAATGAATTTTGAGGGTGCGATCAGAGACTTGTTTGAGTGGAGTTGTTGTTGGTGTTGCTGGTACTGGTATGGGCGCGCATGCGATACTTGCACACTTGCGCACCCGCCCGTGTGGTCACCAGCAGTACTTGCGGTGCTAGGTGACATCTGCAGGGCATCGCCCCAGCAATATTCAGCCCGCACCTGCAGAGCACCAGCCGCACCTGCATGGGCTGGTGACGTGGGCTGCCTCCGTTCCTATGGTGCTTTGGTTGCGGCTGTATCACCGCACCAGCACCGATTTGACTGCAGGTGCGTCGATTGCTTAGACTTTTAAATAAAGTCCTCTTTTTCATTTCCGTCATTCCAAAATACTTCTTCTCCACTGTTAGAACTTGGATAAAGGGGAAAACTACCATTTCTCATCGATTTCGCAAACTTTGAGATAATTCTCTTTCCCCTCACCTTCTAGTACTCGTTCTTGTACTAATCTCATGTTTTAATCAGTGATTTTGGGTCTTTAACCCATTGTTTCCTCCAACTTTAAAGTATTGTTTTGGACTATTTGAGGTCCGAATCCACATCTTTCTCTACCCAAATTTGGGACATGTTTTCCTTACGTCGTAGGGAATGCAATTGCAGAGTTTATTTTTAGTTTTTGTACGCAGGCCCCGAGGGTCATTTTTGGACCTGATTTCTAGCCCTAAATGCAATTCACAATATAGGTATCATTGTTCATATTTTAACGAGTAGAATATCATTATAATAGCATGGCAGCAGTCGGGGGCTTCTCGTGGGAGATAGGCTCTGGTATTGTGGATTGTGAGCTCGTGTTTGGCTTCCAGGTAGGTTACAACTTACCTACTTTTAGATTTTGGTCTTATAAGGTATTTGTATGGTAAATTATTAATTTGTAAGTGGGATATTGTGGTTTGAATACATCGATTTAGGTATTTAATTCTTATAGCTTAGTTAGAGGCCTTAGAGTAAGATGTCGTTTGGGAATCCTCAGCTTAAGCTGTAGTTCTTTCCTTAATTCTTGTCATAGTTTTCATGGGTTCAAAATTCTTTACCTTAACGTTCCTTAGGCCAGTGGCGGTTTGGGGTGATTAGATTAGGAAGCCTTAGTATAGGATTAGGAGAGGACTTCGCAGTAGAATAGTCTTTTTCTGTTGTTTTATTTATATTTTACCGCCCTTCCCTCGTGTTACTTTTTGGTATGATATATTGTATATTGTAGGCCCAAGGCCGTGGATGTGCGACACCAGGTCCATATGAATTCTCCTTTTTCTCCTTAAATTGTGGTTTGTGGCTAGTTTTGGTGTAACTTCGGTAAATAGTTTGAGTTAGTGTGGTCTCGACTTGTTGCTTGCCTTAACTTAAGTTTGGCTAGTTGACAGCTCTAGGTTGGTTTCTTTTAGGTTTGGGAGTTATTGTAGCATTTTCCGATTAGAACCTACCTTAGGCTAGTACTTTGCTTTAGTGCGTAGACTTTGTTTGTCCTTTGCGTGATATGAATTGCCTTGGTTGTGCCCTTTGGCTGTCTATTTATACTTTAGCATGGCATATGGTTGAGTTGATTTTTGGACTACTGTTTTCAGTCAAAAAAGGTTTTATAGAATAAGTTAAATGACTTTTTTCTTTCATAAGAGAAAATTGTCCTATTTTTAGAAAGACTGATTTGATAAACTTGCATGTCCAAGGAGACTCGTGTTTCAGATGGTTTTACTGGCTATTTAAACTTGCATGCCTAAGGAGACACGTGTTTCAGGTGGTTTTTACTGGCACTCATGATTGCATGCCCGAGGAGCACATATCCGGGTTTTACTTTTTGCATACGTAGTTGAACCTATGAGTGTCCTGCGAGGGGATTTGGGGAGTCCATGGGGCAGCCTACAAATCCATTTTTGGGTTGTCTACTTTTACTACATTGGCCATATATCACATTGCACTCATCTCATACCACATGTCATGGCACGCCTCTGCATCCCTTCTTTTCCCATCAGGTTGAATTTTAGTTAGTATTGTGTGCCTCTTGTATCCTTCTATCTTGTGGGTGTCCAGTTGGATTTTTTGGTTGTTTCTTGTACCTTCCGAGCTTATGGGGGTCTGGTTGGGTTTACTTGTTGCCCTTAATATCTCCCGAGGTATGTACCATATGTTTTCTCCATGTTATTTGGTTAGATATTTGCTTTACATCTCCTTTTGAGTTATTCTCGTGTAATTATCATAAATAGTCTAGCTTCGGTAGGTTTACCTATTTATGATCCTTCTTTTCTTACCCTTAGTATATTCACATTTTAATTATACTTATATTTTATTTGAGCTCAGTCAGCATATGATGCCTACTGGGTACCACATGTTTTAGTACTCATGCTACACTTATGCATCTTTTTCTGATGCAGATCTTTAGGTGAATTATCATTGTTGATGCTATCCTCGAGTGGTGTTCCTGATCGGAGATACGGGCTAAGCTTTTGCCGACGGGAGTTGATCCATCTTCTTCTACTTTTGGACTAGTCTTCTGTTGCACTTTCAAAGAGTGTTCTGTATTTATTATATCTATCTAGTATATCTATGTTATAACAGCTCTTGTACCGATTGACACCAGGTCTAGGGGGGAAATCTTGTATATTTTGTTCCCTTCCCTCCCTATTTACTTATGCTTGTTCAGTTTATCTTCCACTTTTTATTACTGTACTTCTGCTTTTGTTTCATTCTCGTGTTAGCCCGTTACTTGTAGTTCTGGGCTAAGGGTTTGGCTTACCTACTGGTGGATTATAGTAGGTGCCATCACACCTAGAGAGATCGGGTCGTGACAGAGTGGGCATAAAATATGAAGATTTAGACAAAAATCCAATAACTGGTATAAAGGGTCATATTTTCTCTTTCATTTCACTTAACACAAGTCAAATCTTTTTGGTACTCTTAGGTCAGCACCATAAAACTTCTCGAAGGAAAGTACATATGTTGGTTTCCACTCTTAAGACAAATAACTATGAAGACCGCGCAAGTCACTCTTTTCATGTCAAGAATATATTAGTGCATAATTGCTTAGAATACAATAGAAGCAAATGATTGTTGTGGCGATACAAACTGTTGAAAATAAACTAGTTAGGCTTCTAAGGAAAAATGTGAAATTCAGATTACTTGATGCACCAAAAGATGCAATTTTTTAGCAATGGACTAAAATGAACCTGAATAGAATGGATGGATATTGAGGATTTACATAGCTGGTTGTCTGATTCTAACTGATTTTTGGAGTGAAGTATAATTTCTTGATTGATTGGTGGATTGTTCTTAGAAAAAAAGTGCAGGAGTTTAAAAAAAATTATTTGCCCCTGGGGAAGGAGTTTAAAAAAAAAACTAAGTCTTGCCCATGAGGCAGGAACTGTGTATATTTTAACAACATAAGCATAACAAAGAAAGAATAAATAAATGCCTCTGGGGTACAAATTTAAAAACAAACTAAATATTACAACATGAGGCAGGCACAACAAAGAAAGAATAAGTATTTGCCTATGGACAGGAGTTTAAAAAGAAACTAAGTCTTGCCCATGAGGCAGTAGGAGTTATGTATATTTTGACAACATAAGCACAACAAAGAAAGAATAATTATTTGTCCATAGTGCAGGAGTTTAAAAACAAACTAACTATTTCCCATGAGGCATGAGCTTTAATTTGTATCTTTTAATAACATAAGCATAATAATAATAAAAAAATTATATGCCCTTGGGGCAGGGGTTTTAGGTTTTAAACTAAGTCTTACCCATGAGGCAGGACTTGTGTATAATTTAACAACATAAGCACAACAAAGAAATAATAAATAATTGCCCCTGCGGTAGGAGTTTCAGGTTTTTAACAGTTGCAGCGTGTACCTGTTCTCATCATCCCTCTTGATGTTTGTGTATGTGCCAAGGTTTTTTTCTTTCATCATATGAAAATATGATGGCAACATACTGTAGTTCTCTTCAGGTGTTCCTCTTATCACCCCATAAGCAAGTTTTATAGCACACCATCCTTTGTTGTAGGCTATGGTTATTCAGTATCTCTGTCACGACCCGATTTCTCAGGTTATAATGACACCTACAACCCCCAGTAGGCGAACCAATTCTCATAGCCCAGAATGGTTAGTAATAGGCTACAACCTAACCAATACACATAATAAGCATAAATAAACGAAAGCAGAATAAGATAAAGCCAAGCGGAAGCAAAAACCCAAATATACATAAGAAAACTACACCAACCCCAGGACTTCGTATCAACAGTACAAAATCTTCTAATGGAATACAAGTGCTAAAATTAACAATGATAAGCACAATTGTCTCCGAATATACAAGAGTATCAGTACAAGATGAGATGTGGTCAAGCCCTGACCATCAGGCACTCACCCTAGTCTTGAAGATCCCAAAAGCTGTACGAGTCTCCAACACGATCAACGGCAAAGTCTCACACTAATATCTGCACCCAAAAGTGCAAAAGTGTAGTATGAGTGCCAATTGCTAAGCAATGGGTACCCACTAGGCATCATCGGCCAACTAAGCGCATATAAAATATAAAAGCAATAAAAAGCAGAATACAAGAAGATAGTTACAGAAAACAAGAAAGAAGCACAAGAAAACTACCACATGAGTAATCTAACCAAGAGTACATGAATATCATGCTAGCACAAAAGATACATATACACAGTTTCTCAGGTGAAAGGAGGAAGAAGGATGCAGTGCAACAACAGTATATATATAAAGAGAATTTAAAGAGATGGGCGGTATACCAGTAACCTAAAAAATAACAGGAAAGAAGGGAAGCAACCCAACAATTGAACTAGAAATCACAGACTAACAAAAACAAGCCTAAGATATCAAATAGCAAGATAAAATAGGCGTAAACAACTCATAAGTCAAAGACTAAGGTGGAATAACTAACCCGAAAGTATCCAAGTCTGCTACTCAAGCAAAGGTAAAACAGGAATCAACAACCCCATAATCGCTCAAAAAGCTACATAATCAACATCTCAGGAAGATGGGACCCACTAGCCCCTCAATAATCTCAGTCCCAAGGACGGTGCCTCAACAGGCTAAAACCATTCATCCAATCGATACCAAAAGTCTAAGTTAGCTCTACAAAATGAAAGAAGTAACATAATACACCTACAGTCCCAACAGTCGCCCATACAACCAAGGAACACAATCAAGTGAAAACAAACCCTCCGATCGCCCATACAATTGGAGCGTACACTGAATACACAACAAACAAGGGTGGAATCGGTGTTCCAAATGCATGATAATGATATGATAGGAAAGTAACATGTGTGTTCCCCCTCAGGTACCTCAAGGGACCATATAGAAGCCGGACCCATGGAAGGACTCTACTTGTGTACCTTTGCTATGTTGTACACCCCTCATTCGTCACACGCAGCCTAAGGCCCCAGGTCCTGGATCGATAGGGTCCATGAAGGTCTACTCATAGACCACATGTAAAACCGTTCAATCTCATATAGTATTTTAATACTCAAAACCGTGCAATATATGCCTGGGACTGAACTGTAATGACCCTTCCGGTTATTTTCACGTATATGTTTTCCTTGTACCGTTAGAGCTTGTTTGTAGCAACCCCAAGTCATTTAAGGCTTGTCAGGACCGGTAGTTTGGTGCCGGGGCCATTTGGTTGGTCGTATGATAAGTTTTGAAGTCAAGCAAGTCGGCAAAAGTTATCGTAAGTTCTTTAATAAATTTTCTGAACTTTGGGTAAAATGCCTCAGAGCTTTTCTCTCAATATATAAAGAGTTAGAAGTCCCCCAAAATATCAAATCGAAGGTCAACGAGTCTAGTTTCAATGCATAAAACCTCACATCCAACTGATCTCGGATTAAAGAGTTGTGACTGTTTTACCGCGGACTGTCTGGCAGAAACCGGGTCGCGAACCGGGTCGGGTCAAAATCGATTTAAAACCTCAACTTCACGTTTTAAAATGCCATTTCTGTTCTGAAACAGTGAGAAAACATAAGGGAGGATCCCAAGGTAGTTCTTGAGTATCAAAATCGTGCGTATTTGAAAATATTTAATTTAAAAGTCGAATGTGGTAGAAAGTTATATTTTTATTGCTTTCCTAAAATATTTTAAATGTCTATGAAAAATACTTTAGTTATGATATATTTGTGTATGTATTTATTTTATATGAGTTTCACAAATTTCTAATATTTTAATGGAGATAGCGAACTTAGTTATGTTGAAAATTATTATTATAATATAGTAGGTTTTATTTGAAATGATTTTCTATTTATTTTGATATATTTAAAAAGTTATATTTATTTTACCACGAATGTATACAATACCCGAATATATATATAACGGATAAAATATTTTGGCCTCCCTCCACGTGGTATTGGAGGAAGTATACAACAAGTGCCTAATGTGATAAGTAGCCAACACTTGGCATTCATTGGCACCTAGTCAATAGGTGGCCTATTATCACTAATTAAATTCTATACATGGTATGTAGGAGTTACTTTCCTAACATGCAGATAGCAACATACTCCATCTATTTATGCTTCTACGTTTTTGTTTTCCATTTTGAGATGGAATATGCATTTGTGTTATATACCTTCTGTAACAATTTCCATTATATGCTTATGGCAACATGGAAGGAAGTTAGAGGAAAAATATTTTGACATTGATATTTGATTTCCGAAAGAAATTGATTATCTACATCAAGTTATTCAAGCCCGAGTTCAAGTTTGATTTTATTTCATAGCTTTTCGGAGCGGTTCGAGCTCGGATCATTGTCCTAGCAGCTTGTCATCGGATGACAGGTAGGTTACGGTTTATTTTCCCTAGACTCCGCATATATAGGATAAAATTGTATTAATGGGCATCCTTGGGTTGGTTTATTAGGTTGGTACCACAGACCTCGAACGCTTTATTCATGTCCGCCTACTTTTGTTCCTCCGTTGTTTGTAGTACTTGCTGATATATTTTATTTACCCTTGTGGTCCTGTGAGACCTTGTTGACTCTGGAAAATAGAAGGTGGGATTTTGGGAATGTCCGCGAGTCCCGGGCATGGAATTATCCTTCTAGGCTGGTTATGCTTGCTGAGTAGCTATGGGCCTGTGCAGGGTCGATAGGTTGATTGTGAGCTACTGGATAGCTATTGTGTTTGATCATACCATTTCCATGCATTTAAAGAGGTTTTATCCATGTTTTACTACGGTTTGTCTTCGGGCCTACTGACACTATTTTCTAAACCTTGCATGGCCCCGGGGGCCTGTTTTTAATGGAAATGATTTGGAAATGGTTTGATTTAACTTCTGAATATTCTTAGGTAAATGAAAGTAAAATTATGTTTTAAATCACCAGTTTTACGATTAACGCTAGACTCGGCAGGGCTGGGGTGCTAGTTGAGTTTTCTTGCTACTTGAGATAATTTTAGCCTCGGTCGGACCGAGCACCTGAGATGACTTTCTACTGTTTAGACCTGGTTATGCCCGGGCACCCTTGGAGGGGTTTTTGAGATATTTTCCTACTACTTTAGTCCTAGACAGGGTCTGGGCATGCATATTAGAGACTGGGTCTCTATCTTGAACCCGGACTTGCTTCCGGACGACATGTTTTGATACTGAGTTTTAGTATGGGATCAGGGACCTCCATGGACCTTGCCATCCGGGCCTGGGGCTGCGGGCTGCGTATGCCGGAGGAAGGGTATACGGTGGAGTAGAGGTATACGGGTAGTGTCCTTCCATGGAACCTACCTGCTGGGCCGGATCGGCACCGGAGGAGGTACATACAGAGATACCATTTCACTTGAGATCTTCATGCATCATATCATTCATTGTTTGAGGCTCCACCCTTGTTTGTTGTTTGTTGATTGTACGCTCCGGTAGTATGGGATGCCGGAGGGTTTGTTTTCACTTGTTTGTGTTCCTCGATTGTATGGGCGGCCGGGGGACTGTAGGTAGACTCTTGCTATTTACTTACATAATTGTTCCCTGTTACGGTTAAGTATTAAATTGGTTAGTGCTAGACTGTTAGTTTCTGGATTTGAGATTGATATGATTAGTTGAGTTTGATTCATGTCTCTGAGCATGTCTATCATTACTCTTTCCCTCTTCTTATACTTGAGGTTACCGGTATACCGTCCATTTCGTAAACTTATTATGTATACACTGTTATTGCAAGGACCCCAGGTGCGTTATTTCTTACTTTCACCTGTGCCTATGGTGTGTATATTTTGCTTACTAGCCTCACAAGTGGTTCTGTTGATTTCCCTCTGGGCTAGTTCCTGTGTACCTTTTGTTGATCTATGTGACTACTTGCTTTTATTCTGTCTGTTACTACGCTTTTATCTTATATGTGCCCAGTCGACCTATGATACCTACTGGGTACCTTATGCTTCGCATTTGGTGTTCACCCTACCCCCTGCATCTTTGGGTGCAGATCCTAGCGTGGGCCATCGTCGTTAGATCACTGTGATTTATGCTTGGAGATCTGTTGGGGACTACTTCAGACTGAGGGTGAGCTCTTGGCGATCGGAGCTTAGCTTTAGTTTATCTTTTGCTTCATGTACTCTATTACCATTCAGAGACATCTGTATATATTGTTTTGTATCGTTTGCACTCCATGTATGTAGTTTTGGCTCTATACTATGATACCAGGTCTTGGGGTTTGGTTTAGTTTCCGCATATATATATATATATTCCTGTTATCTATTCTCTTCATCTTGTTCCCTTACTTTTGTTTATTAAACTACCCTCTAGCTTATTTGTTAGATAGTAGCCCATTACTAACTGTCCTGGGCTACAGGAATTGGTTCGCCTACTGGGGGGTTGTAGGTGCCATCATGACCGAGAAATCGGGTCGTGACGTGAACTGGGTCTAAAACAGTGGTAGAAGTCTCAATAACCCTATCAAAGGATGCCCGAAGGATACTTGGGTCTAAATCAGTAGTAAAAGTCTCAGTAACCCTCTCAAAGGGTGCCAAAAGTGTATCCGTGTCTAAATCAATAATAAAATCAAGTCTAGTGCTATGGCTCTGCCAAGCCTAGTATCAGTAGGAAATTAAGTCTAGTGTTATGACCCTGTCGATCCTAGTATCAATAGGAAATCAAGTCTAGTGCTGCAGCCCTGCCGAGCCTATTATCATTAGGAAATCAAGTCTAGTGCTGCGGCCTTGCCAAGCCTAGTATTAGTAAGAAATCAAGTCTGAAATCATCCAAATCCCATTTTATCATCACTTATACCAAAAATGGGCCCCCAATGCCATGCAAAGTTTATAAAATCATCTATAGTAGGCTCGAAGCCAAAATAGTGATAAAACATGCAGGGAAAAACCTTTTTCATGGATTAATCGATCAAGTTTCTGATCCATAAAAGGGAGAGGGAAATGGTCTTTTCCGTCCATGTATTTAGATTTCTATAGTCCATGCACACTCTCCATCTGGTCAACGTCGTGAGTGCAATCATTTCATCTTTTTTGTTAGGTACGACAGTGATCCCACTTTTCTTGGGTACACATTGGACTAGACTGACCCATGTACTGTTAGAAATTGGGAACACAACCCCTGCGTCCAACCACTTGATGATTTATTTCTTAAATAGCTCTTGTAAAGGAGGATTCAACCTTCTCTGATGCTTAATCAAAGGTGTGAAATCTGCTTGAATGCTGATCTTATGTATGCAAATCTCAGGAGATATTCCAATAATGTCAGCAATGGTCCAACTAAGAGCTCGAATATGCTTCTTCAACATATTGAGTAATGCGCGTACTTGTTCTTTATTTGATTTGTTCGATATGATTACTAGTAAGGTCTCATTGGCACCTAAATATACATACATCATGTGTGAAGGCAAGGGTTTGAGCTCCAACACTGAGGGTTCAACAATAGAAGTTTGGATGGAGGGGTTTGTCGATTCTTTAAATCAATATCAAGTTTCTTTGAGGGTAGGAATAAGATCCTATTCCTACCAAAGCACTACATATTTCCTCATACTCCTCTCTCCCTTTGCAATCATGGTTCAACGAAATAGCTTCCAATTCTTCATCAACTAACCCTTCTTCCGAATATATCTCGACACTCTCCTCAATTTTGTTGATTACAAATACTCTTTGGAGGTTATTGGGTTGCTTCATGGATCTACAAACATCAAAAGTTGTCTCTTCCTTATTCATTGAGTATTTAAGTTCCCCTAATTTCACCTTATTCAACATGCACCTTTTCCTTAAATTTGGTTTCCCCAATACAATTGGTATTTCAAAACCACCGTTACAAATAAGTATCACAAAATATGTCAAAAATACAAGCAGATCCATTTTCACTAGCATGTCATAGCAAATTCCAACATGGAATTTAATTGAGTGATCTGCCATAAGTAATTTCATCTTTGTATTGGTGGGATATCCGAGTTCCAATAGTTTGAAGGTGGAAAGTGACATCAAATTTACCCTATCACTTTCATCACACACAATCCTTGTTGATTTATGCAACCCATTTGCACCATAAATGATGAAAACACATGGGGTGTCCACTTCATTAGAAAACTTATTTGATATGATAAAACTACTTTGATGGAACATGTGGATGACCCCATACTCCATAAAGTTGTTCATGCTGCACATTTCTTTCATAAATTTAGCATGCTCAGGCTTTTGAGTGCTTCCACGACCTAATGGGACATTGATAGTGATTTTCTTTAATATGGAATCAAACTCTTTAGGTTGCCCCCTTTCTTTTGCTTGTAATAGTCATTGAGGGAAAAGAGGTGGACATTTAGGGAAGGGCTTACAAACTTTATGTACCTTATTCCTATGATCATTATTTTCCACAATACCATTGCTAATAGCCCTTTTGTTTCTAGGCTTGCCTCTGTCCTGACTTGTATTTTCTGCAGAACTTGACTTCTCCCTTTTAACAATGACCTCCATATCTTTTTTTGTTTTCTCAAACTCAAATTGAGAGGTGAGCCACTTCATTCTCTCTTTGAGAAGCTTTATAGAGACAAAGTGTGAGTGTATCATTTGAGCAAGGCTTCCAAGTTCGCATCTCAACTCTTGGATGCCCTCATCAGTGGATTCCACTTTCTCTAATACCCTCTCAAGCATGTTTTCGGCCGTTGAGTTGTCATTCTCTAGGTTCCGACCTTGATTCCCATGCTCTTGTCTCCCTGAACTTTGATTTACTTTTTGAAGACTTTCACGGGAATCCACCTCATGATCTTTCACAGATGACACTTCACCATCATCATAAGAATAAGGCCTATCATTTACAAACTCTACAACTCCAATAATGCTAACACTCTCAAATTTTTGACTGAACATGTACTTAGTCATGAATTCAAGAAGAGTTTTGATGGTTGTTCACTCTATCCCTCTGTGCACCATTTTTCTCCCATTCATCAAATGTTTTAGCAGAGGTAGCACCCATTGCCCCCTCATTTTCCCAAGTATTCAAATCACAACCTACTGTAATCACCTTCTCATGTGCATATGAGAGCTGAATAGTAAGTACTAGCAACAGTGCTCATGGGGCTCATACTACCTGTGCAAGATCTCAAACAACAAAAAGGTAAAAGAGAACAAACACTCAACAAAAGTGAATTAAATAACAATACAATGGCAAATCAAAAACTATTCCCCGGTAAGGGCGAGCATTTTTTATGACTTTTAAAAGCACTCTCCCGAAGGAGGTGGTAACAATCATCGTACAAAAAATAAATAACCCAATGTATGTCAGGGTCATATCTAAAGAATGGGTTGATGAATCGCCAATAAATTATCGAATAACAATCACTAGAGCGAGTAAGTGTTCAATCAAACAAAAGTAAAAGTTGGGGGAATGATTTGGGAATTAACAAATCACAATTTCAACACGAGAACAATGTAAACACGATTTGATGATCAAGAGAAGGAAGACAAGGGGTATGCTTTCGATGGGATTCTATAATTGGTTAGGGAATTGATTAATTAAGCAAACTTTCAAGTAAAGGTATAGATAGTTTAGTTCGAGCTATATTTGATAGTCTTTCAACCCTCCAAATATATGTACCATGGTCTTTACTCAAGTACCATAGCTTTAGTTTAAACCAACCAATCAATACTTGGGTGAATCAAACTAATTCTAGCTTCGATACTTAAATGGGAATTTTTTTTTATCAAGATATTTCTAACCTTAATCTATGGTGGAAATTCAAAATCCCCATTATTGAATTCTTACCCAACTTATGAACTCCTCTTTTAAACAAGAACAAAATTAGTAACCTCAATTAATGTTTTCAACCATCAATTTTGTAATTAAACCATGAAGAATTCAATAGACCCGTACTAAATAACAATTATAAGCACATTTAATCAATTACCATACCAAAATACAAACACCCATAATTCACATACCCTTAGAATAGAATTTAGCTGCTCATATTAAAGGAACAAGACAAAATTCCATTCATATTGAAAGCTAAGTTTATCTCCTAGCTCAAAATCTTTACAAATTTGTGTTTTTCAATGAGGAAGAAAAAAAGAGAAAGTTTACTCTCAATTCTCTTCCTTCGAGAAGGTAAAAACTGAATTGTATCTCAGGTACACACCCCAAAAAGGGTTTTACAACCTTCCCAATTACATCAAATGTACTTGGACTAAAATGCCATTTAGGGCTGGTGTGATCGACATGCGATGGCACATGTTGTCTCACCTTACTGTTAGTGGCTCGCATGTGCCTTTCATTCCAAGCAGTGAAATCTAGTTGCTTGTGCAATGTGATACGAGGGGGGTACGATCGCATGTTGCATTATGCGGCTCACATGATGGTAGTTGTTCAAGTAGTTACTGATCTTTCTTTTGCAATGGACCCTGCATTTCGTAGGTGCCTTTTTGCGGCTCGCATGTAAGTCGCACTACTTGACAGTTTCTTCCCTTTTTAAATCACCTACACACTTTAACTTCACTTTGAGCTCTTTGGTTTCAATTACCTTTCTTTCTTCATTTGACAAAGAGTACCTGCATTGACATCAATAAAGGCAATAAGTACCTCTAATTCCCATCAAAACATGGCCATAATTCATGAATAAAGGCTCAATAAGTTGGTATATTATCAACTTATCAAACCCCCAAACTTGAGTTATTTCTTGTCCTCAAGAAAGATACTCACAAGGTAAGGAATGAAATAATTTCTCAAAACACAAGGGTTGTACACAAGATTATCTTGACTCTAAAACCTAAGAAAATAAGAACAAAATACTCAACTTCAATGCTTATCTCAAATGGTATCACCATACTTTCAAGGCGAGTGCTAATTTCAAAAATCTTATAAAAAAGATTTCATTTTTTTCATTAAAAAGGAGGGAATTTTCCATTCAAAACAATATTATCAAGCTTCTCAAGTCGTTGGCATGGACCTTCAAGATTGCCTCAAGATTCACCACACAACTTGTCCCATTCATTCCTCTTAATTGAAATAAAGACTTCATTTTTTGATTCAAGTATATGATGCCACTCACCATAAGAGAGAATTCCACTTACACTCATTCAATTCAAATTAGAGGGATTATAAGAGAACCAAGAAGACCCTCACTCTATCAAAGAAGTTTGAGTGCACACGCATTGAACCATAGTCTTTCCCTTTATGTAATTCGCCACTAATGTAGAGTTACCAAGCTCGGAATCACTAAGGACTTATGGGCTATGATGTTGGCTAGGGTTAAGGTGAGGATTACATTTGGCTCAACTGACTAAACCTCCCTAACACTCCTTTTATCATTCAAAACACTTCTCGCATTTTTTATCATTAACTTTACCTTATTTCTCCCTCTCATAACCCAAGTTTCCTTTCAACTTAATCATTCAACGTCCTTTTATTACCTTCACTTGGTAGCACTAATTTTCTTCCTTTCTTTTTTTTTGCTTATTTCATTGGACATTTCAGAGAAATTTAATTTCGAGCATAAGGTGCTACTTTCCATTGAAGTCCATCCCTTTCCTTCTCCATATTTTGTACATATACCCCAAAACTTAGGCTTTTGCCTATGTTATCATTTCAATTCCCCCCCCCCCCAAAAAAAATTAGACTTTTAGCCTACATTTCACTTTCTAGCCATTAGGGAGGATGGGTGCAAGAATACAGCGTCCAAAAAGGGTTAAGGTATCCAACAAGGTGCCAAAGAAAGGTCACAAGTTCAAAGAGGCTTACTAGGGTCAATGTCAAGGGAAGTAAATTTGGGTAAAGTGGCTATTCAAAAAGTGCCTAAGGTCATATTCCATGCTCGGTGACATCTAGGACTTCGCCTTGAATTACATTTGGGGAAGTTCTAGACAACATATGAACACAAGAATGAAGTATAACCTTACCATACAAGGCATCACAACACAACAATTCCATAATTAGTCTAATAATCAATTGGGACAAATGACTTTTGACAAGCTATTCCGAGTTCTTCTACACACTCGTTTGTGAATCGATCAAGCAAATGGGGAATGTTCTAGTCATGATAAGAGAATGCTTTTAACAAAAATCATTTTTCCTCTTTCCTTCAATTTGCAAAACCTCCTTCCAAGAAAAATTTTGGTGAGCCCATTTCGAGACAATAAAAACATAGACTCAATTTAACACTAATACTTAGCATTTTACTTGAGAAAGTCACCTCTCAATCTATCATAGGAAAACACCAACCCAGTTCAAAACAAAAATAAACAAAAGAAATAAAAAAAGGAACAATTGCTCCTTGGAAAAAAATTGTGGTATGAAGGAAACCCTTGGAGTTTATTCGACTATCCTACTATTAACAAGGAAAAAGCGAGTTCTGCACTTGTGGATATTAAAAACAAGCCTTGGCGTAGGCACTAAGTGGTTTGCAAACCTCGGGTAGTGAAACCATAATTTGTATAGGACCAACCCAGAATTCACATTCAAAACATCAGTCCCGATAAGGGCACAACTAAGAAAACAATATCCACAAATGTATATTTAGACATGCTTCACAATGGCTTAAATACTAATTACACCCCCAAACATAAAAAGGAACATTGTCCTCATGAAATAAGCGCTAAGTGAGGTGTACTCATTGGAGTGACATGTAATGCACAGAGTGGCAAGGGAAGAATTCCCATACCATCGCATGGTGCAGATGGAAATAATGGAGAAGTTGCCACTGATCTGCCTCACCACATGCGAAGTGACGTGTGGCGCACAGAGTGACAAGGGAGAAATACCTGGACCATCACATATCACACTAAAATGTAGGTGGAATGCCAGTGATCTAGTTGCAAATGCAAAACAGATTACATTTCACACAACGAAAGATGTGATTTGCACATTAGTCTGCATGTTTGGTTCCAAAACCTCATTTAGTTGCCAGTGATCTTCATCTCAACATGTGTAGGGCAATGAGATATGCATAATGTGGAATGCATGTGGACTTGAAAGTTGGAGGTGAAACTTTTTTTATAGGCGATGTGGCATGCAAGGCGCACTTCTCCAAGTGTGTTTTGCCTATTGCCTTTAGCAAAAGTAGTTTGATGTCTTCCAAACCTCTTAACTCATCTCCTACCTACAAACATCAACAAAAACAACAACAAAAAAACAAAAAGAGAAGAATACTAAAATGTAAGTAGATGCTTGGGCTGCTTCCCAGAAGAATACTAAAATGAAAGTGGATGCTTGGTTTGCCTCCCAAGAAGTGTTTGGTTTAATGTCACACATCAACGATGGTACCACTCAACCATGGTTCATCGAGTTAAGTCACTCCTATGAGTGTGACATATTCCGAAATTCCCAAATATTATTTGACTCGTTGCCCATTGACTTTAAATGTGGAGCCATTTTCGGTTTCCAACTCAATTTCTCCATTTGCAAAAACTTGAGATACCTTGAAAGGGCCAGACCATTTTGGATTTAGTTTACCCGGAAAAATCCAGAGTCTAGAGTTGAACAAAAGCACCCAATCACCGAGAGAGAATTCTCTCTTTAGAATTTGCTGATCATAGTAATGCTTCATTCGGGCTTTGTAGAGTGAGGGATTCTCATAGGCACTTATCCGAAATTCATCAATGTCATTGAGATCTTCAACCTTAGCATGAATAGCCTATTCCTAAAACTATTTGGTATGGAGACATACCGATATGGGTTTTGTATGCAGTCATGTAGCCCCATAAAGCATCATCTAAATTCCATGCCCAATCTGTTCTATTGGCATTCACCATTTTTGTGATAATGGACTTGATCTCCCTATTGGATACTTTAACTTGGCCACTTTTTAGTCGCTGGTAAGGGGTGGAGACCTTATGCTTGATTCTGTATTTCTCAAGTAGAGCACTAAACAACCGATTGCAAAAGTGGGATCCTCTATCACTTATTATGGCATGAGATGTGCCAAAATGAGAGATTATGTGCTTCTTGAGAAATGTCATGATACTCTTCCCATCATTGTTCGGTAAAGCCACTATTTCTACCCATTTGGATACAGAGTCCACAGCCACGAGGATGTAAGTGTTTCCAAAAGAGCTTATGAATGGCCCCATGAAGTCTATGCCACACACATTAAATAATTCAACTTGCAAAATTGGTGTCAATGGAAGTTCAAGGCAATAAGATACCCCCTTTATATTGGCATTATTCACACTATTTCACTAGATCATGCATATCTTGGTAGAGGGTCGGCAATTAGAATCTTCTTTGTAGCACTTTCGAGGTTGTTCGCATGCCACCATGGTGACCACCGACTGGTGAAGAATGACAAGCTTCCAAAATGGGCATTATCTCTCCTTCGGGAATGCACCTTAAAATCATACCATCACCAAAAACCCAAAAGATATAGGGTTTATCCCAATAGAACTTCCGAACGTCATATAGAATTTTTTTCTTCTGATGGAAAGTTAGACCTTCCGGCATTAGATCACTAGCTAGAAAGTTAGCAAAATCAGCGAACCATGGTATAAGATCTTGAGATGCAGCCAATATATGTTTGTCACGGACCACATCATTTATTTAAAGTTCTCCCATAGGCCATCCTTCTTCTTCCAACCTAGACAGATGGTCAGCCACTTGGTTTTCACACCCTCTTCAGTCTTTTGCCTAAAAGTCAAACTCTTGGAGTAATAAGACCCATTGGATCAACCTTGGCTTGGAATCTTTCTTAGACATCAAATACCTAATTGCATCATGATCCATGTGCACAACTACTTTGGTCCCTAATAGGTATGACCAAAATTTTTCAAAAGCGAACACTATTGTAAGAAATTCTTGTTCGATCACTGTGTAGTTTGTTTGGGCTGCATTCAAGGTTTTTCTAGCATAGTAGATTGGATGAAAAAGCTTATCCCTTAGTTGACCAAGCACGGCTCACAAGGCTACTCCACTAGTATCGCATATTAGCTCACATAGTTTTGACCAGTCAGGATGCTATGATGATGGGGGCTGAGGTTAGCTTTTCCTTCAACTTGAGAAATAATTTCATACGAATATCATCAAACTTGAACTAAGCATCTTTCTCAAGTAATTTTCACAAAGGATGGGCCACTTTTGAAAAATATTTGATGAATCTCCTAGAATTCGGCATGACCCCAGAAGCTTCGCACCCCTTTTACTATTTTCGAAGGAGGTAGCTTGGAAATTACATCAATTTTTCCTTGGTCAACTTTGATTCCCTTCTTGGATATTTTGTGCCCTAACACGATACCTTCTTTCACCATGAAGTGACAATTTTTCCCAATTTAGGACCTAGTTTTTTCACATCTTTTGAGCACATCCTCAAAATGGGATAGGCGATCTTCAAAAGCATCTCCAACAACGGAGAAATCATCCATGAAGATTTCCATGGTGTCTTCTACCATATCCAAAAATATTGACATCATGCACCTTCGAAAATTTTCAATCATAAGTAATTTCATCATTGTATTGGTGGGCTGGCTGAGTTCCATTCATTTGAAGGTGGCAAGTTACATCAAATTTACACTAGGACTTTTATCACACACAATCCTTGTTGATTTATGCAACCCATTTGCACCACAAATAGTGAAAGCACATTAGTGTCCACTTCATTAGCTAACTTGTTTGATATGATAGCACTACTTTGAGGGAACATATGGACGACCCTATACTCTATAAAGGTTTTCATGGTGCAAATTTATTTCACAAATTTAGCATGCTCTGGCATTTGAGTGCTGCCATGACCCGGTGGGACATTGATAGTGAGTTTCTTTAACATGGAATCAAACTCTTTAGGTTTCTTCATTTCTTTTGCTTGTAATAGTCATTGAGGGAAAGAAAGTGGACATTTAGGGAAGGTCTTACAAACTTTGGGTAACTTATTTTGATGATCATGATTTTCCACAATACCATTTCCAATAGCCCTTTTATTTCTATGCTTGCCGCTGTCCTGACTTGTATTTTCTGCAGAACTTGACTGCTCCCTTTTAACAATGACCTCCTCATCTTTTTTGGTTTGCTCAAACTCAAATTGAGAGGTGAGCCACTTCATTCTCTCTTCTAGAAGAGTGATAGCTACACAGTGTGAGTGTATCATTTGAGCAAGGCTTTCAAGTTTGCATCTCAACTCCCAGATTCCCTCATAAGTGGATTCTACCTTCTAATACCCTCTCAAGCTTGTTTTCGACCCTTGAATTGTCATTATCTAGGGTCACACCTTGATTCCCATGCTCTTGTCTCCCTGAACTTTGATTTACTTTTGAAGACTTGCATGGGAACCTATATCATGATCTTTAACAGATGACACTTCACCATCCTCACAAGAACAATGCCCATCATATACGAACTCTATAGCTCCAACAATGCCAATGGCGCTAACACTCTTAATTTTTTTACTGAACATGTACTTAGTTATGAATTCAAGAGGAGTTTTGATGGTTGTTGTCTCTCTATCCCTTTGTGCATCATTTTTCTCCCATTCATCAAATGTTTTAGCAGAGGTAGCACCCATTGCCCTCTCGGCTCCCCAAGTATTCAAATCACAACCTACTGTAATCACCTTCTCAGATGCATATGGGAGCTAAATAGTAATTACAAGAAATATTGCTCGTGGGTCTCATACTACCTATGCAAGATCATAAATAACAAAAAGTTAAAAGATAACAAACACTCACAAAAGTGAATTAAATGACAATTAAATGGCAAATCAAAAACCATTCCCCGGCAATAGTGAGCATTTTTATGACATTCAAAAGCACTCTCCCAACGGAGGTGGTAACGATCATCGTACAAAATAATAAATAACCTAACAGATGTCAAGGTCGTATCCATGAGGAATGGAATGATGAATTTCTAATAAATTTTCAAATAACAATCACTAGAGTAAGTAGGTGTTCAAGCAAACAAAACTAAAAGTTATGGGAAAGATTTGGGAATTAACGAATAACAATTTCAACACAAGAATAACATAAACATGATTTAATGATCAAGAGAAGGAAGACTAAGGGTATGCTTCCGATGGGATTCTACAATGGGTTAGGGAATTGATCAATCATGCAAATTAATTAAAGGTATGGGTAGTTTAGTTTGAGCTATATTTGGTAGCATTTTGACCCTCAAATATATATACCATGGTCCTTACTTAAGCACCATAGCTTTACCTTAAATCAACGAATCAATACTTGGGTAAACCAAACTATTTCTAGCTTTGATTCTTAGATGGGAATTCCCTTTGATCAAGCTATTTCTAGCCTTAATCTATGGTGGAAATCTCAAATCCCTACTATTGAATTCTTACCCAATTTATGAACTCCTCTTTCAAGCAAGAACAAAATTAGTAATCTCAATCAATATTTGCAACCATCAATTTTATAACTAAACCATGAAGATCTCAATAGACCCATACTAAATAATCAATTATAAGGCCATTTAATCAATACCCATACCCAAATTCAAACACACATCATTCACATACCTCTAGAGTAGAATTTAGCTACTCATAGTAAAGAAATAAGAGAAGATACCAAATGGCTTTCCCAAAATTCCATTCATATTGAAAGCTAAGTTCAATTCTAAGCACAAAATCTTTACAAATTTGTGTTTTTCATTAAGGAAAAAGAAAAGAGAAAGTGTACTCTCAATGCTCTTCCTTCGAGAAAGTAAAAATTAAATTGTATCTCAGGTACACACCACAAAAATGGTTTTAGAACCTTTCCAATTACCGCACCTGTACTTGGACAAAAATTCCCTTTGGGGCTGGTGCAGTTGACGTGCGATGGCATATGCGGTCGCACCTTGCAGTTTGTGGCTCGCATGTGCCTTTCTTTCAAAACAGTGAAATCCAGTCGCTTGTGCGATGTAAGGTGCGAGGGGGGTGCGATCGCATGTTGTATTTTGTGGCTCGCATCTTGGTAGCTGCTCAAGTAGTTTTTGATCTTTTTTGTGTGATTGAACCTATGTTTTGCAGGTGCCTTCGTGCAACTCGCATGTTAGTCGCACCTTTTGAAAATTTCTTCCCCTTTTCAATTACCTTCAAACTTTAACTTCACTTTGAGCACTTTGGTTTTAATTACTTTAGTTTGTTCATTTGACAAAGAGTACCTGCATTTACATCAATAAAGGCAATAAGTACCTCTGATTCTCATTAAAACATGGCAATAAATCATGAATAAAGGCTCAATAAGTTGGTAGATTACCAACTTATCAGTGAACAGAGTGGGCCAGCCGTGAACATAAAGTTCAACAAGTCATTTAAGCCTCACATATGCATTGGACCACTCGTGAAGGAAATGGATAACCATACAAAGACTCTTCATGTACGCGGAAGACCATCTCGAAGGCGAAGAAGGACTCGACAGCTACAAGGCAGATTTGAAAATCATACCTTTTGATCCCCAATTCACATAAAACTCATCCAAGCCATTTTGGGAACTATATTTGGCCATTTTTCACATATTAGAGATATCATTAGCAAGCTTGGGGAGCCAGCTCAACACCGTACACCATTGTAGTGGAGATTAAAATCTAAGATTGTAAAATTCTTATTTCCTTTCTTCAACTCTTGCTTTATATGTCATATTTGTAGGTGTAGTTGTTGATTTGAGATTTGGATATTGTGTTAGAAATAAATAATATTTGGGTATTGAACTCTTATCTTGTGCTTTTACAATTAACTGAATGTTTTCTAGTTTATGAATTGGGTCTTTGAATATCGAGTTAATCTCATGCCTAAACTAATTTCTAAAGGTAGTGATCAACCCTTGGACTTGCCTCTTCTATTTTGATTTAGCTTGAAAGATTAAATTGAGATTGCGGAAAGGTTAATTTCATGATTTAGGGCTTTAAACCTCATCTTATGGATTTGAGCTAGAGATAGGCTAATCCTAGTATTGCCTAAATTTGAATATCTTTGTGGACACTTAGCTAAATTCAAGAAAACTAGTTGAGAAATATTTGTTGATTATCGAGAGATATTGGTAGATACTTGAGATTTCAAGGCATATTTTGATCGACCCATGATTAATTAGGAAGTAGGACATTGAATTGCAATGGATCGTATGGATATGAATTGAATCCAATTGTTAACCTTGCTTGTTTGGTCATTGATAAAACCTATCCTATATCTTAGTTACTTTTTATCTTTGTTCGTGTTTCTAAATAAAAACCCCCTAAAACATTTTATCTTTTCGTTCTTTGAACTTCAGTAAGTTGTTTTAATTCCTTGTTTCCTCGATCACCCTTGATATTGTTCTCTATGGGATTCGACCCCTACTCTTTGTTAGGTACTTGTTTTGCATACGACCATTGCCACCTCCTTAATTAGAGATTGTTTTTGACATTATTAGGGATCAACATCGAGTTTGTCTAAGCCTATGACCATTCGTGATGCCTTTAAATTGTCCCTAGAAGTGAAACCATATCTAGTTGGGCTAGTGACATCCCCACAGAGTCTGAATGAGGTTGCCCCTACTGCTACAGGAGAGGAACTTGTCATTAATTTAGGCATATCGGCTACACAGATAGGCAGCAGCAACCACAACAGTGCATTCTTGAGCCGTAGTGGTACAAGTTCACTTCCCACAACTACTCCTGCCCCTTCCACTACTGCTATTTCTACGGTTACAGTTGCCTATCCTCCTTCTCTAACATCCATATATGCATTCACTCTGGCAAATTTTGGCAAGTTTGTGAAGAAATCAGAGTGGCTTGAGCGTCAATTTAATCTATTTTCCTAGCATTTTGTAGCCTCTTGTGGATACAATCATCGCCGATGCCATTGCCCTATTCCAGACACTGTATGGATGTATTGATTCCATGGAGGAGAGAGTGAATAAGAGGCTTTGTACTATTTTTGCTTTGGACTTGAAAAAGTTAACTAAGGTTTGGCCTAATTATATGTCGAGGTTGTTAAGTTGCGTGCACGGCCAGTGCCAGTGTATAGTGAGCACCCTGTAGAGATGCCTGAGGATGAGGAGCTATTATTATTTAATTTTATGTCCTTAGCAAAACTGGCAGCCTATAAGAGGAATCATGAGGGTGATGATAATGATGAAGATGATGACCCTACTAGCAAGAGAAAGAGAGATAGAAGCTGGAAGACAAAATATATAGAGAGGTTCTACAACGCTCGAGGGATGAACACTGTGGAGTTTCTAGAGCACCAGGAGAGTTATTGAGCAGTACACCATTGAGTGCTGCAACTTCTTTAGACCCTATTGAGGGAGTGCCAGGCACTGACAGTGACACTAAGACAACTACTACTACTATAGGAGGCACATCATCGGCCTCATCTTTGACACCAGATGCCAGTGCTTAGGTGCCACAGGTATGTTCTCACCTCCCACACAGTTACACTTTCTTAGTGCATTAGGGACAATGCACGATTCTTTTTGGTTGGGTGGGGGCAGACCATTGTGTATCTTGGTGAAGTCTTGAAGATTAAAGATACACGCATCTTGTTGTGATGTTAAATTAGGAACTTCTTGGGAGGCAACCCAAGGGGTCTTAAGTACCCGCGACCTTGGAGTTTTCTTGTTGTGTTCTTTCCCCAAGGACATTTATTTCTTTTGAACTGGCATGTTTAGGAAAGCTTTTGTGTTAGATAAAAGTATATATGAACACTTTGACATGTAGAAACTGGCACACCTTGTGTTGTATGAATCTGAGCTGAAATTCTTTTGAGACCCCTCTAAAAATATTTTTGGCATGTACATCATTGCTTGATATGTTAACCTGTTAGGCTCAGTTTATGACATTATACATATTTATATTAATGACGATCAATAACCTAGTATGCTAACTGAATAACTGGTAGTTGATGGTGAAACCTTATGCCATGTGTATGTGAAGTACTCTACTCAGTTTTTACTTTGTGTGCACAATCTAGAACTTGCCCGGTTAGTCTTCTATTGTCATTGGAAAGAATGGTTAGGAAAGGATCATAGGACTTCTTTGTATAAGTCACTCAGACATAAAATTGACCAACCAAATGACATACATGTCTCTAGATCCCATATTTGAGCCTTTAGTCATTTCTTTAATTATCCCGATAGCTATCCTATTCTGATTTAAGTAGATCCCTCTTTTGGCCCTGATCCCTCCTTGGATACTAGGCTTCAACTTAGGTAAATATCCTAAGTTGAGGGTTCGAGATTTTGGGAAAAGTGAAAAAGAACAGCTAGGTAGGAAAATAAAGGAGTAATCGAAGAAAAAGGGTGTGGTAATCTTGAAAAAGAAAGAGAAAAGAAATATGTGTGAAAAAAAGAGAAAAAAGAAAAGTTCACAAAATTGGTAGCACAAAAAGAAAAGAGTTTAAAGTTAAGAAACATAACTTGTAACGATTTGTTCATTCATTATTAAAAGGACTCTCATTGCGGGTTACGGGAACTTTCAAAATATGCTCTCAATTTAATTTGGGGTGACACGAAAAATATTTCAAAATTTGAAATTTTTCTTAGGTTGATGTCATCCCACTATAGTAGGAATTTTCCTGCTATAGCGCTGCCGCAGTAGCGGTTAGCAGGCCGCCATAGTGGGCTGACAGAACCAGTAACCCAAAATACAGGTTTTATATTTCTGACTTCTCCTCTTCAGTTGCAGAAAGGATGAGGCTTACTCCATAAACCCTCCTAGGAGGCATCATGGCCAGGAAACAGTGGAGAGGAGGTATTTCCACTCCAGTGGGGGAAAAACTCATGGATCCCACACCTACTTTCCATCAGCATTTTCCTCCATAAAGCAAAAAGTTCGTGTTCAGACTTTTAAAGCAGCTGCTTGGCCTCCAAGTAGGCTAGGTTTAATTGATTAGTTTAGACCTGATTTTTGAAACATAATATGTTGTAGATTGATGGGAGATTTCATGCTTAGGCCTTTGGGTACAGAGTCCAGAGGGATAAACGTATTTAATATGACATCTTCGGTGGAATTACGAAGCGTAAGCGGTCGTCGTCAAATATAGAACCCAACAGAGGTTGGGGTCGATCCCACAGGGAATAAGGTGCAAATTAAGTCGTTAGTGAATTTGATGACTAATAATCAATAGTTTCCGGTAAAAAGGGGGGTTTGTGTGAACAATATTTGATCAAAACAAATAATAATGTACGATGAATAATCAATATGAGAGTGAACTAAGGAAGTGTTCACCATGGCGTCGTAACAATGTCGACTCAAAGCTTAACCGGGTTCTTTCTATATGCATGTCACGATGTGATTGAATTAATGGTATCATCTAAACGTTTCTCAACCAAATAGACGAATTTCCTTTTCGATTCTCTCGAACTTGAAAAGGTGAGCTTTCTTATTTCAATCCTAAAACATCAAGTAGATTAATCTAGTTACAGCATTAATCATAAGACGAGAGTTGGTAGTCTCGAATCCTCGTAGTTAATCAAATTTCCCGGTTTTAATCTCTTTACTCAAGAAAATCAAACCTAGGCATGTCCTAATGTTTGCAACCACTAGAAAACGTTAATAATGAATTATTAACAACGTGACAACATAAAGATTGAACCCTACGCTACCCGGAATCTATATTGCTACTTTCGCCATGGCTCCCACAACCCTAGTTGTAGGAAGTTAGTTACTCATGCTATTAGGAGAAGAGAACAAAATCATATTCATAATAAAGAGAAAAGATTCTTACAATATAATGAACACAAGCTTCAATTATCCAAGAACAAGAAACTAAGATCCCAAGAACAATGGAAGAACAAGATGATGAAGAAGAAAAACGTGTAGTGTCGTGTTTTCTCTCCAAAAACTCGCTCAAAAGTCGACTAAAAATATCCTAGAACTATTGGGTAAAATCCCATAAAATAACCCTAACACAAGGTATTTATAGTAGTGCAGGAAATTAAGTCCAAAAATAAAACGTTCGGATTCCGCGTCGCGTTGACGGCCCACCCTGATGGATCATCACAGGCGTGACTGGCAGTCACGGTGGCCGTCACCACTAGGCAGTGGTACTGCCTCACTTGACGGCCAGGCTAACGGACCATCACCTTGGTGACGGGCCGTCACGGTGGCCGTCACCACTAGGCAGTGGTGCTGCCTCACTTGGCAGTCGTCTTGACGGTCCGTCACCTTGGTGACTGGCCATCACGGTGGCCGTCACTCTTATCCAGAGGGTCTTTTTGCTCGTATTTCCTTCCGTTTCTATGTTTGTCTCTCTTTCCTACAAACATAACATAAAACATCAAAAACGACAACGGTTGCTTGAGAACTTACGATTATTCTTAGTTTAAAGGAGTCAAATGTGCCGTAGAATGGCGGCACATCAACACCCTCAACTTAGACGTTCGCTTGTCCTCAAGCAACATGACATAAAAGAAAAACAATAAGATGACTCAACTAAGAAAACATACTCGTGTCTCTAGCAACTCATGGTCATTCAACGCTTATTCAATTTTAAATCAAGCTCCCTAGTAGCACACAAATGTATGAAACGTTAACTTGCAAGGATCCAAACATGTCATTCCGATATGACAAAATATTATGCATACACACGCACAGCTATCCTAACAGTCAATAGACAA
The DNA here is from genome assembly GCA_003996215.1 of Jaltomata sinuosa. Lineage (NCBI taxonomy): Eukaryota > Viridiplantae > Streptophyta > Magnoliopsida > Solanales > Solanaceae > Jaltomata > Jaltomata sinuosa. Next base: position 38,799 of record QJPP01004397.1, read on the forward strand.
TACAAAAATCTTGGTGCCCTCACCGCAAAGAAGTCCCACACACAAGATTCGGGACTAGGTAAGGCGCTCACACTCACAAACGATTTCAAACAATGCACATGCGATGCCATAAGCTTGCCCTTGCTTTTCTATTTCAGTTTTTCAGAAAGCCGCTCAGGATCACTACAGGACTTGTTTTGGCTTGTAATGAGGCTTCAGGTGCAGGTAGGATACGTTTGGGGAATAGTGACTAAACCCTCCTTGGAATCACCGACCTACTATTTCCACATAACTTTACTTTGTCCATCCTTATTCACCTCTTTATTTCCTTCTTTCTAGCTACAAGTGCGGCCTCTTTATTTTGACACTTCTTTTTATTTCTTTTTCGTTCTTTTTCATCTCTTTTTTTTCGTTTCTTTTTCTTTCTTTTCTTAGACACACACCTGAAATTTTTGTTCTATCCACAACCAATCTTATCCATCCTATTTTTCTTCTCATTTACCTCTATAGTAGCCACCCTCAACTTAGGCTGATTGCCTGAGTTGAGGTGCACGATGTCCAAGGAAGGACCAGGGCCAAAATAGGGATTCAAAGTTCAACAGGAACGGTGACAGGTTATTGAAAGAATAGGGTCAATTATGGCTCAACAGGGTTCAAAAGGGATTATTTGCATTTGGACGGTCTTATAGGCTAAGTGGACTGCACACAAAAAGGGCCTGTGATCCTTTCCTAAGCAACCAACTTCAAACTTAACAAAATAAATCGGGCAAGTTCTAGATGCATGCACAGAGTAAGAATTTATAACAATAAGCTCACGCACACTTGGCACCAAGAAACCATACCACTACCAACTATCAAAACAACAGCTCGGCTTAAGCATACTTATTCCAATCATAACCACACAATGACATTCAAGGATCCAGACAGCCAATCATTTCAAACATAAGTACAAAATCAACTTTTTCAGAGGGGGCTCCTTTTAGTACATTTTTTAAAAAAAAATGCCATGCTTTCTATAGACACTAGAAAACAACTAAAATTTAAACGACAACCTAAACATGCCGGTTCTACTAGAAAGCACACCGGAGGGAAAAGAAACATGGCAACAAAAACCCTCGGTGGTGAAAGACTCACAGGTATCCCAACACCCTCAACTTAGACTCATGCATTGTCCCCAATGCATACATGTGAAAGCTAAAACTGTGAGAGAAAGGAATACCTATGAAGCCCATACGACTCAGAGTCTGGCATGATATTGGAGACCGCCAGGGTCTCCAAAGCAGGCGAAATCGATGGAATAGGTGCCAGCTACCCCATCCCGTTGAGCTCCAACTTTCTCTTTTATCGGCTCTGCAGCTAGTCGTGACAACTTCTTTACTCTTTCTAACTCTTTTCCTTTGCTGGTTTTCTTGCGGTGTTTTCTTTTTATTGATTTGTTCTCACCCCCTTCCTCTGTAGGTTTCTCTTCTCGCAGCGTCATTCTCACAACCGCTAGAGTCTCGACCGGACCCTTCTCCTTAATATGCACATCCGCAGGGGCTTCATCAATAATATTTATGCCCGCGACCACCCTCATGTCTCTTGGTTGCTTCATCAACTTACACGCATCAAACTTGACCAATTCATTATTTAATCTGAACGTCAGTTTGTTTCTTTCCATGTTGACCAACACTCTTGCAGTGGCTAACAATGGTCGTCCCAAGATTATGGGAACTTCAAAGTCCACTTCATAATGTAAGATCATAATGTCGACCGGGAATATAAACTTACCAACCTTGACCAGCACATCAGACAATATTCCCACTGGTCACTTCACTAAACGGTCAGCCATTAGCACCCTCATGGTAGTTGGTTTGGGTGCTCCCAAACCCAATTGTTTATAGACTGCTAGAGGCATCAAGTTGATGCTAGCACCAAGATCACATAAGGGTTTTTCAAAGTTGAATTTCCCAATAGTACATGGAACAGTAAAAGCACCTGGATCTTCCTTCTTTTCCACTAACGATCTTGCAGAAATAGCACTGCAGTGGTGGAGGTTATCTTCAGGTTCAAAGCTCACTGACTTCTTCTTGGTAATCAAGTCCTTCATGAACTTGGCATATCTGGGCATTTGTTCAAGAGCGTCCACCAGCGGGATGTTCACTGATATCTGCTTTAGCATGGTCATGAAGTTCAGGAACTTACTATCTTCCACTTTCTTCTTCAAACATTGTGGAAAAGGAGGCGGTGGCCGAGGCATCATAGTTGGAAGTTTTTCAACTTCCTTTCTTTTATCCGTGAGCCTTTGAGTAGAATCCTCTACCACCTTGTCATCCGCAACATCATCTTTCAGAGTCTGAATTACCGGATGTCGTTCCGATAATGTTTTACCGCTTCTCGTAGTGATCGCCATACAGCTCGCATCATTCCTCGGGTTTTGAATGGTGTCGCTCGGCAAGGTACCTATCTTCCTTTGATTTAGAGACGCCAAGATTTGACCCACTTGCTGCTCTAATTGCTTGATCAAGGTGGAATGTGAATCCACTACCTGACTCATTGTTGATAGTTCGGTCCTCATCTCCTTTACCGCGGAGTCAGTAGATTCCACCTTCAGCAGCATCCTGGCCATCATGTTCTCTAGTTTGGACGTCCTTGTCTCATTGGCGATGGCCCACGCTAGGATCTGCACCCAAAGATGCAGGGGGGTAGAGGTGAGCACCAAATGCGAAGCATAAGGTACCCAGTAGGTATCATAGGCCGACTGGGCACATATAAGATAAAAGCGTAGTAACAGACAAAATAGAAGCAAGCAGTCACAGAAATCAATGAAAGGTACACAGGAACTAGCCCAGAGGGAAATCAACAGAACCACATGTGAGGCCAGTAAGCAGAATATACACACCATAGGCACAGGTGAAAGTAAGAAACAACGCACCTGGGTCCTTGCAATAACAGTGTATACATAAATAAGTTTACGAAATGGACGGTATACCGGTAACCTCAAGTGTAAGAAGAAGAGAGAAAGAGTAATGATAGGCATGCTCAGGGACATGAATCAAACTCAACTAATCATATCAATCTCAAATCCAGAAACTAACAGTCTAGCAGTAACCAATTTCATACTTAACCGTAACAGGGAACAATACTATAAGTAAATAGCAAGAGTCTACCTACAGTCCCCCGGCCGCCCATACAACCGAGGAACACAAACAAGTGAAAACAAACCCTTCGGCATCCCATACTACCGGAGCGTACAATTAACAAACAACAAACAAGGGTGGAGCCTCAAACAGTGAATGATATGATGCATGAAGATCTCAAGTGAAATGGTATCTCTGTATGTACCTCCTCCGGTGCCGATCCGGCCCAGCAGGTAGGTTCCATGGAAAGACACTGCCCGTATACCTCTACTCCACCGTATACCCCTCCTCCGGCACACGCAGCCCGATAGCCCCTGGCCCGGATGGCAAGGTCCATGGAGGTCCCAGACCCCATACTAAAACTCAGTATCAAACATGTCGTCCGGAAGCAAATCCGGGATCAAGATAGAGACCAAGTCTCGAATATGCATGCCCAGACCCTGTCCAGGACTAAAGTAGTAGGAAAATATCTCAAAAACCCCTCCAAGGGTGCCCGGGAATAACCGGGTCTAAACAGTAAAAAGTCATCTCAGGTGCTCAGTCCGACCGAGGCTAAAAATCATCTCAAGTAGCAAGAAAACTCAACTAGCACCCCGGCCCTACCGAGTCTAGCGTTAATCGTAAAACTGATGATTTAAAACATAATCTTACTTTCTTTTACCCAAAAATATTCACAAGTTAAATCAAACCATTTCCAAATTATTTCCATAAAAAATGGCCCCCCCAGGCCATACAAGGTTTAGAAAATGGTGCCAGTAGGCCCGAAGCCCAAACCATAGTAAAACATGTATAAAACCTCTTTATATGCATGAAAATGGTATGATCAAACACAATAGCTGCCCAGCAGCTCACAATCAACCTATCGACCCTGCACAGGCCCACAGCTACTCAGCAAGCATAACCAGCCTAGAAGGATAATCCTATGCCCGGGACTCGCGGACATTCCCAAAATCCCACCTTCTATGTTCCAGAGTCAACAAGTCCTCACAGGACCACAAGGGTAAATAAAATATATCGGCAAATACTACAAGCAACGGAGGAACAAAAGTAGGCGGATATGAATAAAGCGGTCGAGGTCTGTGGTACCAACCTAATAAACCAACCCAAGGATGCCCATTAATACAATTTTATCCTATATATGCAGAGTCTAGGGAAAATAAACCGTAATCTACCTGTCGTCCGATGACAAGCTGCTAGAACAACGATGTCCAAGCTCGAACCACTCCGAGAATCCAAAACTAAATCGGAATCGGATTTGGGCTTGAATAACTTGACGTAGATAATTGATTTTCTTTTCAGTAATTGAATAATTAACAAAAGTTTTCCTCTCAAAATTCTCCTCACGTAATATGTACATATGTACATACAAAAGTTGTCTTGGACAAAATGGTGTAAAATGGGTTTTATATATACCCAGCAATAAATGAATTATTTCACAATTGACTTTATCCAATTGAGAAAGTGCCATCAATTAAGTATGGTTATGGTGTCCACTCCCTCCACTTCCACGTGGAGGTAGAGGTGGCACCAAGATATTCATTCCCCAATACGTATATATTCGGGTATTGCATAAGTTCGTGGTATAATAAATATAAATTTTTACCAAATTCAACTTTAAAATAAAATATTTTCAAATATATGCGCGATGCTAATAAAATTCTTAAGCTTAGGCTCGTACTTCACAATCACACGATTTTGATACTCAAGAACTCTCTTGGAACCCTCCCTTATGTTTTCTCACTATTTCAGAACTGAAATGGCATTTTAAAACGTGAAGTTGAGGCTTAAATCGGTCTTGACCCGACCCGGTTCGCAACCCGTTTTCTGCCAGACAGTCCGCGGTAAAACAGTCATAACTTTTTACTCAAAGATCAGTTGGACGTGAGGTTTTGTGCGTTGGAAACTAGACTCGTAGACCTTCGATTTAGTATTTTGTGGGACTTGTAACTCTTTATATATTGAGAGAAAAGCTCCGAGACATTTTACCCAAAGTTCAGAAAATTTATTAAAGAACTTACGATAACTTTTGCCGACTTGCTTGACTTCAAAACTTATAATGCGACCAAACAAATGGACCCAACACCGAAATACCGGTCCTAATGAGCCTTAAGTGACTTGGGTCCACTACAACAAGCTCTAACGGCATAAGGAAAACGTGTATGTGGAAATCACCGGAAGGGTCATTACATCATCCACTACTAAAAAGGAATTTTGTCCTTGAAAGTCAAGGTCAAGGGGGTACCTGAAGGCTCAAACAGCTGTGGATACTGGGCCCGCATATCTCTCTCGGTCTCCCAGGTAGCCTCCTCGACTGGACGGTGCCTCCACTGAACATTAACAACCGGGATCTCTCGAGACCTCAACTCCTGACATCTCTGGCCAAAATAGCTGCCGGCTCCTCAACACAGGCTAAACCCTCCCCCAACTGAACTGAATCCCACTGCAACACATGAGACTCATCAGGGACATACCGACGCAACATCGAAACATGAAATACAGGATGTATAGTAGAAAACATCGGAGGCAAGGCTAGCTGATAGGCAACGCTACCAACCCACTGAAGAATCTCAAACGGCCCAATGTACCTGGGGATAAGCTTGCCCCGCCTACCAAATCTCATCACGCCCTTCATGGGAAATACACGAAGAAACACCAAGTCACCGATACTAAACTCCAGGGCACGGAGCCTACGATCAGCATAACTCTTCTGCCTGCTCTGAGCTGCCCGAAGTCTGTCCTGAATCACTCGAACTCGGTCTAAGGAATCTCGAAGCAAATCTATTCTCTCTGGCCCAGCACTAACACCATCAAACCAACCTACCGGTGATCTGCAACGCCTTCCATAAAAAGCCTCAAAAGGTGCCATGCTAATACTCGAATGGAAGCTGTTATTATAAGCAAACTCTGCCAGGGGAACAAACTGATCCCAAGAATCTCCAAAGTCAAGAACACAAGCCCGAAGTATGTCCTCCAGAATCTGAATGGTCCTCTCGGACTGGCCATCTGTCTGAGGGTGGAAAGCGGTACTAAGATGAACCTCTGTACCCAAATCTCGCTGAATAGCCCTCCAGAACTGAGATGTGAACTGAGTGCCGCTGTCTAAAATGATAGAAGCTGGGACCCCGTGCAACCGAACAATCTCACGGAGGTAGATCTGAGCTAACCTTTCTGCGCCATAAGAAGTCTGAACCGGCCCAATGTACCTGGGGATAAGCTTGCCCCGCCTACCAAATCTCATCACGCCCTTCATGGGAGATACACGAAGAAACACCAAGTCACCGACACTAAACTCCAGGGCACGGAGCCTACGATCAGCATAACTCTTCTGCCTGCTCTGAGCTGCCCGAAGTCTGTCCTGAATCACTCGAACTCGGTCTAAGGAATCTCGAAGCAAATCTATTCTCTCTGGCCCAGCACTAACACCATCAAACCAACCTACCGGTGATCTGCAACGCCTTCCATAAAAAGCCTCAAAAGGTGCCATGCTAATACTCGAATGGAAGCTGTTATTATAAGCAAACTCTGCCAGGGGAACAAACTGATCCCAAGAATCTCCAAAGTCAAGAACACAAGCCCGAAGTATGTCCTCCAGAATCTGAATGGTCCTCTCGGACTGGCCATCTGTCTGAGGGTGGAAAGCGGTACTAAGATGAACCTCTGTACCCAAATCTCGCTGAATAGCCCTCCAGAACTGAGATGTGAACTGAGTGCCGCTGTCTAAAATGATAGAAGCTGGGACCCCGTGCAACCGAACAATCTCACGGAGGTAGATCTGAGCTAACCTTTCTGCGCCATAAGAAGTCTGAACCGGCAAGAAATGTGCTGACTTAGTCAGCCTATCAACAATCACCCATATGGAATCAAACCCATGAGAAGTACGAGGCAAACCAACAATGAAGTTCATAGTAATCCCTTCCCACTTCCACTCAGGAATGGGAAACCGCTGCATCAAACCACCAGGTCTCATGTGCTCGAACTTAACCTGCTGACTGTTCAAGCACCAAGATACTAAATCTGCTATATCCCGCTTCATACCACTCCACCAGTAAACCTGCCTCAAGTCTCTATACATCTTTGCTGTGCCAGGGTGAATGGAGTATCTAGTACAATGTGCCTCGTGAAGTATCAACTGAATCAAATCACAAATCCTCGGAACACAAAGGAAACTATCAAACCTCATAACCCCATTTGAATCTAGAGTAGCCCGATTGGTCTCACCCTGAACAACCCGATCACGAAGGTCACACAACTGCTGATCCTCAAACTGACGGCTCTAAATCTGATCAATCAAAGTAGAACGAACCTCAATACTGGCGAGAACTCTTCTAGGTTCCGACAAGTCAAGCCTAACCAAATGGTTAGCCAAGGACTGAATGTCCCAGGCTAATGGTCGCTCTGAAATTGAAAGAGAAGCTAGGCTACCCATACTTACTGCCTTCCGGCTCAAGGCATCCGCTACCACGTTTGCCTTGCCCAGATGATACAGAATATTGAAGTCATAGTCCTTCAGTAACTCGACTCATCTCCTCTGTCTGGAGTTCAACTCTCGCTGACTCGTGATATACTGAAGACTACGGTGATCAGTGAAGATCTCACAGTGAACTCCATATAGGTAATGCCTCTAGATCTTGAGCGCGAAAACTACTGCCGCCAACTCTAAGTCATGATTGGGGTAGTTGCGCTCGTGAACTTCCAGCTTCCTCGACGCATATGCTATTACTCGACCCTGCTGCATCAACACACAACCAAGACCAACCCCAGAAGCATCACAATACACGGAGAAGCTCTGACCCTCAATCGGCAAAGTCAAAACTGGAGTTGAAGTCAATAAGGCCTTAAGCCTCTGGAAGTTATCCTCACACTGGTCCGACCACTGAAATGGGACATCCTTCTTAGTCAGCATAGTCAAGGGTGCTTCTATGGAAGAAAATCCCTCAACGAACCGTCTGTAGTAACCAGCTAACCCAATAAAGTTGCGGACCTCAATAGAAGTAGTAAGTCTAGGCCTATCACAAACCACAGAAATCTTTCCCGGGTCAACCCTAATCCCATCCTTAGACACCACGTGCTCTAGGAATGCAACTGACTCAAGCCAGAAATCACACTTTGAGAACTTGGCATAAAGCCGATGATCTCTCAAAGTCTGGAGTATAACCCTCAAGTGTTGCTCATGTTCATCTCTACTATGCGAGTATACTAAGATGTCGTCTATAAAAACTATCACAAATGAGTCCAAATATGGGCCAAGAACCCTGTGCATCAAGTTCATAAAGGCTGTGGGGGCATTAGTCAACCCAAAAGACATCACCAGGAACTCATAATGGCCATAACGTGTCCTGAATGATGTATTAAGGATGTCCTCCGCCCTAATCCTCAACTGATGGTAGCCAGACCTCAAATCAATCTTCAAAAACACGACTGAACCCTGAAGTTGGTCAAACAAATCATCAATCCTCGGCATCGGATACCTATTCTTCACTGTCACCCTATTCAGCTGCCGATAATTAACACACATGCGCATCGACCCATCCTTCTTCTTCACGAAGAGAACAGGAGCACCCCAAGGTGACACACTAGGTCTAATAAACCCCTTAGCTCACAGATCCTGGAGCTGCTCCTTAAGCTCCCTCAACTCAGCAGGAGCCATACGGTAAGGAGAAATAGAAATGGGCCTAGTGCCCGGCTCTAGCTCAATAGCAAAATCAATATCTCTCTCAGGTGGAAGGCCTGGCAGGTCGGTAGGAAACACATCGAGGAAGTCTCTAACCACAGGAACAGACTCAGGAGAAGTAGGGTCAGCACTAACATCTCGGACATATGCTAGATAAGCTAAACACCCACGGGAAATCAACTTCCTAGCTCGAAGACAAGAGATGATCCCAGATGGTGCATGGCTAACAGAACCCTGCCACACAACCGGGGATACACCGGGCACAGCTATGGTAATGGTCTTGGCATAACAATCCAAAACCACACGGTGAGGGGATAACCAGTCCATGCCCAGTATCACATCAAAATCTAGCATATCAAGAATCATCAAATCACCCCAAGTCTCTGAATCACCAATAGATAGCATACAAGATCTCACAATCCGATCCACTACTAAAGAATCTCCTACTGGGGTCAAAACAGAAACAGGAACAGATAATGTCTCACTAGCCAACCCCAAACAAGGCACAAAGTAGGCAGATACATATGAACAAGTGGATCCAGGATCAAATAAAGCCATAGCAGACTGATGGCACACAGAAATCGTACCTGTAATCACAACATCTGAGGCCTCTGCCTCTGGTCTCCTAGGGACCGCGTAAAACTGACGATGACCTCCACCTGCCCAACCGCCATCCCTACCACCTGCTCTGTCGCGCGGAGCACCACCTCTACCCTGATGACCACCCCCTATAGCCGGGGGCTGAACTACCCGTAAAGGCTTGGCCAATTGAACTGTACACTGCCGAGGGAAATCTCTAGCAAAATGACCAATCGCACCACAAGTAAAACAAGCCCCTGACGGCCTACTCAGTCGAGATGAACCAGTAAATCCCATATGACCACCACGACCTGATGCCCCAGAAATTGTACCCCTCGATGAATGGCCGCTATAGCCCTGATGGCTGCTCTGACCCTGCTCGAACTGGGTACTACCAAAAGTCTGAAGGGAAGCCTGAACCGGTCAGCTGGACTGACCCTGGTACTGTTGTGGCTGATAACTCCAGCTCTACTGGCCAGGCCCTCTACCGCCATATCTGGAACTTCCGTAGACACCCTGATGTCGAGGCCTCTATCTCTGGACCCCTGATCATGTCGCTGTAAGTCCTTCACAGTGCGGGCATGGTCTACAATAGCCTGGAATGACCGACCACTGGCAATCAATATCTCAGCTGGCTGCCTGATCTCTAGCCTCAAACCCCATACAAATTTGCGAATTCTATCAGCCTCGGTAGGATTGATCATAGCTCCGAATGGTGCTAGCTGATGGAAACGAGTCTCATACTCCGAGATAGTCGTAGACCCCTGCATAAGGTGAGTAAACTGCTCCCTGCGACGCTCACGATCACTCTGAGGTAGGAACTTGGCCATAAAAGCCTCATAAAACTCAGACCAGGTCAAAGGAGGTGACGACGATGGTCTACAAGCAACCTGGGCCCTCCACCATAACTTTGTTGGGCCCTCCAACTGATAGGTAGTATAACCAACCCCATGAGTCTCCAACAAACCCAAATGATGCAACATCTCCTCACAGGTAGTAAAAAAGTCATGTGGATCCTGTCAAGAAGTACCATCAAACCTCGGAGGTGCTAACCTCAAAAACCTACCCAATGACTTCTGCTCTGACTCTGTCATAACTGGGCGAGGAGCAAGAGGTTGTGCAACAGATGGAACCGGAATGACCTCCGCATGGGGAGCCATAGTAGCAGGTTGCGCTCCTGAGCTCTATGCATCCAGGGCTGCCCCCTGAGTGGATGTCTGCGCTTCCTCAGAAGGCCACTCTCCAATCACACCCAAAAGCTGTAATAGTAATCCCCGAATATCTAGAAACTGAGCTACGGCTGGAGCTGGCACAGAAATGGGCACTGGAGCTGGTACTGGAGCTGGTGCTGGAGCTGGTGGTACCTGGGCTGCCCCCTGATCCACATGCCGCTCGGGCTCTATCTCCACTCTAGCATCCCTAGCAGGTGCCACTGCTCGAGGGCGTCCTCGACCCTTAGCTGGAGTGGGAGGCTCATCTCCGCGTGACACCGATGATCTCGTACGAACCATCTGCGGGAGAATGAAGTAGAACAAATGAGATTTCCAGAAACTTCAAGGGTTCTACGCACGACACAGAAGCAATGAAAGAGTCAAATTTCCTAAAATTCCATTGTAGCCTCCCAAAGATTGAGTACGGACGTCTCCGCCCCGATCCGCAGGACTCTACTAGACATTGGCTCCTATACCGATGACACCGGTGAACCTAAAGCTCTGATACCAAGTTGTCACGACCCAATTTCTCGGTCATGATGGCACCTACAACCCCCGGTAGGTGAACCAATCCCCGTAGTCCAGAATAGTTATTAATGGGCTACTATCTAACA